>RJWM01007297.1:0-78723 GCA_004363535.1 Dasyprocta punctata | reverse complement strand
CTTTGTTTATTTCATTCTTTTACTCTTTCCGTGGGCTACAGTTCTCGTTTTAGATTCTTCTTGGGTCCAGAGGACCCATCTCCCTCTTTTTTCCTTCTCTCTGTTATTATATTAGTTTATATTCTGGCATTTTGATGGTATATTCAGGGAGCCTCCCGGTCACGGTGTCATCTGGGCGGCCATCTTGGAGGAAGTCCATCCACTATAATTTCTGAAATCATTATAGTTCTAATTGCTGCTATAGCTACTGCCACTGAAATTTCCTTCTTTATCGGAAGCATCATATACCCCTCTACCACCATATCCACCATGTTGGTTGTGGTATCCTGGTCCACCACCATCATGGCCGCCTCTACTATTATAATCAGGACCATCACCATAGTTGCCACCATCGCCTTGAAATTGATCATATCAAATCATCACCTCCTCCATAACTACCTCTGCTACCGCCTCTTCCACCACCAATTCCTCCTCATCTAGAAAAGTTCTCACCACAGTCCAAATTCCCTCTACCACCCCAAAGTTTTCTCCATGGCACATAAAAGACCTAGACCATCTCCATGACCCCTTTGTGGTCCAGCAGACTGCGTCGCTTGTTTCGAAAGGACCTTTTTCACTTCACAGTTATGCCCATTAATGGTATTTTTGAACAGTTTTATCAACTGTGTCATGATTAGAAGTTACAAAAGCAAACCTGTTCTTTTTTATACCCTGCCCATTTTCTATAATTTACAGGTTTTAACCTTGCCATGATTTTCTTTCTTTCTTTCTTTTTTTTTTTTTTTTTTTTGCGGCACCAGGGATCAAACTCACAACCTCGCGCCTGCCAAACAGGTGCCTAAGCCATTGAGTCAAACTCCTGGCCCTAGTTTTTTTGAGCCAGGGTCACACTGTGTAGCTCAGGCCGGCCTTGCACTCAAGTTGTAGCGCAAGCCGGCCTCGAACTCACAATGCTCCTCCTACCTCAGCCTCCTGAGTGCTGGGGTTAAAATTGTGTACCACCACACCTGGCTCCTTGCCATGACTTTCAAAGTAGTCTTTCAAATTATATTCTGCATTTGCTTTAATACCATCAACAAAAAACTTGCTTCACTGTTAGATGGGTACCAGACTTTACTAAATCTTCTCTAGAACCAACTCTTTTTGGTTCCATTATGGGCTATTAATGGTCATAAATAATTATTTTGCTTTGTTTTGGTACTGGGGATCGAACTTATGACATTGCATTTGCCAAGCAGGTGCTTAGGCCGCTGAGCTAAATCCCTGTCTCCACTATGGGCTATTAACTGTGTGTGATGAGTACATCTTGCTGCTTCCACTTCTTTAATACAGAAATCAAAACAGACAAACAGAAACAAAACATCAAAGCCCTAACAGAAAAGCCCCTGGAGCATTTTGTGTGGGGGTCTCATTGTCCTATTTCTCAAAATGTTCCCTTAAACTAGCACCTGCAGTTTCAAGGCTCAAACTCCTCAGCTGCTCCCATTCCTATGGATCTCCTCACCCTCCCAAATTTGAGACCAGACTTTTTGTTTTCCTTGAGACAGGGTCTCCTTTAGTTTCTAAATTGTCCAGGTTGGGCTGGAACTAGTGACCCTTCTGCTTTCACCCTCCCAGATTAGTCGTAGGAATTGGGCCCAGGGCCTCGCACTTGCTTGGCAAGTGTTCTGCTGGTGAGCCATACCCCGGGCCTATTGTTGCTTTCTCATTTGTTTGCTTATCCCAGGCTGAGGCTCTGCCAAGGGTCTCACACATGCCAGACAGGGGCTATGCCACTGAACTATGCCTCCAGCTTCATGTCACTTTTTTCCCAAGATCAAGCTGGAGATTGAATCCAGAGCCTTTTCTTTTGTTTTCTTTTCTTTTTGGTTACCGGGGATTGACCTCACAACCTCACGCCCGCCAGGCAGGCACTTACGCCACTGAGCTAAATCCCAACCCTATTTTTTGAGACAGGGTTTCACTATGCAGTTCAGGCTAGCTTTGAACTCACTTTGCAGCCCAGGTCAGTCTTGAACTCACAAGGATCCTCCTGCCTCAGTCTCCTGAGTGCTGGGATTAAAGGCGTGCACCACCACACCTGGCTCCAGTTTGTTTTCTTAAAGCTTTTATTTTAATGACTCATGTATGGGTATCAATTTGTTACACTTACAATTCTAGTCGCTAAGTTCTTTCAGTGGTCGGTGGATTTTGATGTATGATGTGAAGTGAGGCAATAAGTTAAAAAATTATGTAATTCCAGCACTCAGGAGGCTGAGGCAGGAGAATTATCATGAGTTTCAGGCCAGTTTGGGCTACAGAGTAAGTTCGAGGCCAGCCTGAACTACATAGTGAAACCCTGTCTCAAAAAGACAAAAACAAAATGAAAACAAAAACAAAACTAAAATTGTTTTCCAAGTTGTTAACTTATTCTTACCTGTTGTATGTTAGAGCTCATAAAAATATTATAGGCAGCTATATTAGAAATGAATATATAGTCAGAGAGGGATTGGGCCCTCAAGGAAGTTAGCACAAAGAAATAGAGGCATCAGAATTGTGGCTGGAGGTGAATCTGAAGAGAACCAGGCCTGCAAGATAAACAGCAACCTGAGATTATATTGCAGTTATCACCGCTTGGTCCATTGGGTGCAGATACATAGAGGTGGGTGGCCAGAACACCTGGATCCATAGTCCCCTCCCTTCCCAAAAATGCCTTTGTTCTTTCCAAGTACCCTTGCTATGTGACTTGTTTCCTTACTGGATCAATATTAGCTAAGCGGCTATACTTGTAATCCTATAGGTTAATGGAAGTCTGGCCCATGTTGTACCCACGTTGTGATTTTGCTGTATAAATAACCCCTGGCACAGGATATTGGTGGCCACCAGAGGGGTCTCTAAGGAGCTTTCTCTTAAACCTTTCTTGCTCTTCTTTTTTTTTTTGTACTGGTAATCAAACTCAGGGCCTTGTGCTTGCTAGGTAGGCATTGTACCATTCAGCTACATTCCCGCCCCTTTCTTGCTCTTAACCTCCTTTGTCCCTTGGAATCCATTCTTTGATGTTTAGGGGACATGAACTCAGCACATCTGACATCCAGCAGGTCGGGAGTTATATTTTTCCTGTATCATATTAAAAGGTCGAAGTTTTTTTTTTTTTTTTTTGTAAAGTAAAAGTTTTCAAGGTTTAAGAAACAACATTTCTTTCTAAAACGTGATGTTTTTTGAGTACTTGGGTAGTTTTTAGTGACTTTTCTTTGTACTTAAATGTAGGACACCAAAATTTAATGGGACCATGTTGTAGAGAGCCCTGAATTAATTTAAAATTAGTTATTCAGTTGGATTAATGTAGAAATTGTAAACTGTACCTGCCAAGTGGTTCAGTGTATGTTTAACTAATGTGTTTAAGAATGAAAAGATTCTGAGTCTTCTTGGAATTTTAAAGATAAACCATTTTGGGACATCTCTTTTTCCGTTAAATTTAAATTTATGTTGTAGAGGTTTGTTCAGTGTGTTTGTAACCCTTCTGTAAATTTAACAGACCTGTAGAGTATTTTTTTTTGTACCAGGGTTCGAACTCATGACCTCACACTTGCCAGGCAAGTGCTTGTGCCACTGAGCTAAATCCCCAACCAAGAACCTGCAGAGTTATAATTATTTTACTTTATTAACTGAGGAGGTACTGTCAGAAGTTTCCTTTAATTTTGCATGTTAGTTTTAGGGAATAGTAATATTCATCAATTATTTCAAAAGTTACCTACATCAGTGGTTTCTAAAATTTGTAAAACTCATTCTGAAGCACATGAGAATGACTGTATGTGAGCTTTTTACTAACGCGGGCTCTGGGGTCCCACTGAGTCCCGCCGAGTGGGAACACATGAAGGTGAGAGCTGGAAGCTCAGCACACCCCACTGCTGCAGGTTCCGGTCAGGGTCTTTTTTCAGTGCATGTTTGCAGCACATGACGAGCACATTCATCATGGGGGTTTGTACAAGCACACAGCACATCTTTTTTTTGTCTTCTCCTAATTTACAAAAGCTCTGTTTCCATGTTTTTCTTTAATTCTTTTTCTCCCCTCTTACCTGCCTTCTTCCAATTTCTTGTTCCCCTTCTTATTTGAACAAGTTCTTCCTACATCCTAGCCTCCATTTTGTTCTTATTTATACTTTGAGTTTCTCAACAAGAGAAACAATGTGATATTTAAACTCATGTGTTTGATTATTTCACTTAAGATTTTGATCTCAAGTGCATCCATTTACCTAAAAATGTCTCAAGTTTATCATTCTTTATGGTAGAATAGTATAATTGCTAAATCTTTTTTTTAATGCATTCATTCTTTTTTGTTTTGTTTTATTTATTTATTTATTTATTTTTTGTGGCACTGGGGATCGAACTCACAGCCTCGCGCCTGCCAGACAGGCGCTTAAGCCACTGAGCCAAACTCCTGGCCCTTAATTGCTAAATCTTGGAAACAGCCCATATGCCCATCAACAGATGAATGGATAAAGAAAATGTGGTGCCTGTTATCTGCAGTGGAGTACCACTCTCCTCACAGGTTCTGAGACTGCTGTTGGGGAACTGGGAAGTGCTCCTCTGCGTTGAGTTTCATCCAATGTCCTTTGCTTCTCTGTTTGACGTCTGTTCCCACACAGTCCCCAAATCGCCTCCATGAAGCCACAGATAACTTCCTGGTTATTAAATAAAGAATGTCTTTCAGTGCTCATTTCCCAAAAAGAATTTGATATCTTTGAACTTCCCTTTCTTGTTGTCTGCTTGTTTGCTTGCTTACATGCATGCATTTATTCACTTATTCATTCATTCTATGGTGCTAGTAATTGAAAAAAAAATTTTTTTTTGGTGGTACTGGGGATTGAACCTAGGCCCTCCCCCAACTTTTATTCTTTTTTTTTTTTTTTTTTTTGGTCTTGTTAATTTGCCCAAACTGGTCTCGAGTTTGGAATCCTCCTGCTTCAGTCTTCTAGAGTGCTGGGATTACAGGCTTGTACCATCATGCCTTGCTTGACTGCTGCCTTGTTTTTATAAGAATCCCTTTCTTTGGTTTTTAGAATATCACACCCTGCTGGGTTTCTTTTACTTTTTTTTTTTTTTTTTGGTGGTATTTGGCATTGAACCCAGGACCTTCACATGGGAGGTACATTGTTGCCCTTCACTAAGTCACCAAGTTGTATGTGCTGGGCTCAAACATACAATCCTCCTGTCTTTCTCAGCCTCTCAGGGTGCTGGGATTATAGGAGTGTACTACCTGGCCTGGTTGTTTCTACCTTTCGGGTTGGTGTTTCTCTATCGCAATATTCTCAATATTTCCGCTATTTTTGATTACCTTTTTTCTCCCTTCTCCTTAAATGTTAGTGTTTCTTAAAATACTGACCTGACAGTGATACTATGCAGTGGATCTGACAGATAGAGTCCAGGTTCTTCTGTACAGTGAGTGAAGAATTACAAAGGTAACCAGAAGAGGTGGTCAGGGCAGGTCAGAACGGAAAAGTGGTGTCAGGGTAACAGGGAAATAAAAGGCACACACAGCACACAGATAAATCAGACTTTTGGATTTGTTTTGTTTTGTTTTGAGACAAGATCTCACTATGTACTTCAGGCTGGCCTTGAACTCACCATGTAGCCAAGGCTGGTATCTGTGATCTTTCTGCCTCAGCCTCTTGAGTGCTGGGATTACAGGTGTGTGTCATCATGCCCAACTTCTAATGTTTTCTTGAGGCCTGTTGATGTTTTGGTCAAGAAACAGGGAGGGACAATCAACTAATTTAGCATATTTTCTTCCTGGGAGGAAAGGTGATTTCGTTTCTGATTCTAGTCTTTTATCCTTCTTCTTGGGTATACCCTTGCATCTCTAAGCCTGGTGTTGAATTAGCTTTTTAAAGGTGGGCTATTTTCTTTTATCTGACCCTATCCTGACTGCATTCTCATAGCTAAACTAAACTATAGTATCAAATGTTATTACCCATGCCAGTGACTCTCAAAATTATATCTTGTTAATTTAATTTTTTCTTTTAGATTATTTGTTTTGTTTTGTTTTATTTTGTTTTGAAACAGGGTCTCACTGTGTAGTTCAGGCTGCCCTTGGGTTTACTATGTAGCCCAGGCCAGCCTCAAACTCCTAGTGGTCCTCCTGCTTCAGCCTCCTGAGTGTCTTAGTTTTTTGAGACAGGGTCTCACTATACAGTTCAGGTTAGCAATCCTCCTTCAGCCTCTTGTGCTACCATGCCCAGCCTCAGACTTGTATCTTAAATTGCAGCCTACCTCTTTGGCACAGGTACTATGCTATACTAGATGGCTTACACTCTATTGGCCATCTTACCTAGATGGAACAAAGGGCCTCATGATATAAGCCATGTGTTCTTCCACTGAAATATACCCCCAGCTCTATTTCCCCTTTGTAAAAATTTTCGTTTGCAGAAATGGGAATTGAGCCCTGATCCTTTATAGTAAGTGTTATGGCTTTGTGTAGATGTCCTCCCAAATGCAGTCATAGGTGAGGTTTTTTTTTTTTTTCAGAGGTGGCTGGATCTAGAGCATGTGACACTGGGATTAAGGGGGCTAGAATTCAGGGTGTGAATACTACCTTCCCTATGTAGCCTGGATAAGACATAAGGGACAGAAGAGCTGTGGTTGCCCCTTGTTGCTTTGGTACCTTCTGCCGCCATGAACTGTTGCTCCCTGGGATAACGCCCTGCCTTGGAGCCGGCTGATTATGGACTGAAACCTCTATAAACTGTGAGCTAAATAAACCTTTCCTCCTTTAACTCGTGGGTGTTGGGTATTTTGTCTCAGCAAGGAGAAAAGTAATTAACACCCTAAGCTACATTTCCAGCTCTTTTAATTTCTTTAAATTTTGAGACTAGAGCTCACCAAGTTTCTGAATTGCCAGGCCAAGATTGAATTTGGAATCTTTATGCCTCAGCCTCCCACAGTGCTGAGATTGCAGGAGGGAACCACCATGCCCACGCTTATTTTTGCTTTTTAAATTTGAAATTTATTGTTTGGGAGAAAATTTTCCTATGACTTAGGTTAACTGGTTGGGAGAAAAGGGCTTTCAGGAACCCTTGCTTCTTGCTCAAAATAATTTTTATTCTACAGTGGTGTGTTCTGAACCACTACATAGTCACTGATTCATTATTTTGGTTGGCTGTTTAATAATGACTTCAGCATTAACAAATGTCCATTTAGTGAAACTTTATGTATTTACTATCATGCTTCTAATGAACTGATGTGAATTGTTAGGTATTCACATTGTAGTTATTCACAACAGGTCTATGATGGTAACCACTGTAAAGCAAGTAAGTTTTTTGTACTGTGTTTAGTTTCATTTGTTTATTTTGTTTTTCTGGGACAGAGCCTCACTGGGTAGTTCAGGCTGGCATTGAACTCACTTTGTAGTCTAGGCTGCTCTCAAACTTGTGGCAATCCTCCTGCCTTAGCCTCTTGAGCACTGGAATTGGAGATGTGTGCCACTACGTCTGACTGTATTTGTTTTTTTAGTGGGTGGCTTTTTTACTGGGTTTCAGCGTACCAGAGTCTCCTTCTGGAGGTGGTTGCTAGGTGTTTTCTATCCTGAGCTAAGCAAGACAAGCACAAATGGTAGCCAAGTTTTACTGAAGGTAGAAGGAGCTCTGCCGAGCAATTTTGCGTCAGGTAAAAGCAGGAAAAGAAATACATCCTGCATCCAGCATGAGGGCCGCCACCAAGCACGAGAGAACACAGTGCGGAAAACTCAACAGCAACCATGCCCTTTATATCACCCGTTCTTCAGGCTGATGTCAGGTCTGGGCTGGCCGTCCTATTGAAAACCTCCAGTTCTCGGAAAAGTCAATGTACAGGGCTTGAGAACCTCTCTGTGTAAGAGTCCTGGGATTTTGTAATGAAGAGGTCACGCCCAGTTCCCCAACCAGCTGTGCCACTGTGCCACACCCTATTCTCCTGTCTCAGCTTTATGACTGTGTCTTCTCCTCTCCTCTCCTCTCCTGTCCTGTGTCTCTGTCTCTGTCTCTGTCTGTCTCTGTCTCTGTCTCTGCCTCTGCCTGTTTCTCTTTTTCTGTGTTGGAGATGGAACCCAGCTGTATGACTGAGTTACACCTTGAGCAGCACTGTGCCCTGCCATGTGACTGCATATTCTTGTCATCTTCTCTGTTGGCTGTTCTACTTATTTGGTAAACTTTTTCGATATTTGGCTTTCATGTGTCTGCACTTGGCTTAGAGTGCCTCTTTAGCATATTAACCAATGATAAATTCATAAACAAAACCAAAACTAGTCTGTGAAATCTTGTGGCATTACTAGGCCAAGAGGCAATCTGTTTTTATACAGATGTCCTAAAATATGTTCATAAATTATTTTTTGGTTTTCATTCAGACATCATTAAACTCCCATGTTGCTACTTAGTCCATCATTTTGTGCCTGGGTTACTGCTTTAGACTAATCCCACCCATCTTTGGAGGCAGATTTATCAGGTCTCACAGGTAGGCTCCCAAAGCTCCACCATCCGAGGAAGGCTCACATCTGTACTTCTGAGAGTGGAGTCTTGAACTCCTGCTTCGTTTGGGACACTTGACAGGACACTGGTCCCATCCTAGGTGTTTTCCCCAGAGTGTTCTTCTATGACTGCAAGCTATTGCACGTATTGTTCCCGTTAGCAGGAGCTCTTCACTCTTCTTTTCCTGAGGCTGACCTATATTCACTCTTTAGGATTTTTGTTTGTTACACACTCTGGGCTGGACGTGGGGCTTCTCCTGTGGTACTTGTGAACGTGTGCTCTGCCGCTGAGCTGTACCCCAGCCCTCTCAGAGTTTAGCTCAAAACTCCCAAGTGCTGTTTGCCCAGTGCTCTCAGTGGCCCAGGCTTTATCTGTCCCATCTCTTTCTGTTGTCATTAAATGTTTATCTTCCCATCCAGGCTGAGCTGAGTACAGGAATGAAGTGGTTAATAACACCATCATGTCCTAAGAATGTTCTTAACTACTTAGCCACCTGGAGTAAAGTGAATAACTAGCTTAAATATGGAGGTGTTCTTTAGCAGATGACAGACTAGAAGAAAAAAGATTAAATGAAACAATTTGCTTCACTTAACAGAATTAGTATTGTGTGCTGCATGTTTCTTAGATGATAGTAGCCTATATTTAAGGAGTGCTGAGTACATGGAAGCATATTAATTTTCACATAAATCTCATTTTGATAATGTATTAATATCCTATTGGTGCTATAATAAATTGCCACAAACTTAGTGAATTAAACTAACATAAATTTGTTGTCCTTAATTCTAGAGGTCAGAAGTCTTATGTAGGTCTTCCTGGGCTAAAATCAGTGTGTCTTCAGCACTGTACTTCTTTTGGTTAATTTGTTTTCTCGCCTTTTCTATCTGGAAGCTGTCCACCCACACTCCATGGTCTGGGCCCACTGACTGCAAAACCTGCCACAGCTTGTTGAGTCTTTCTCTGGTGGCATCACCTCAATGGCTGACTTTCCCTTTAGTTTTTATTTTTTGTGTCAGGACCTTGCACTTGCCAGACAGGCCCATGTGCTGCTGAGCTATATCCCTGGCCCACTACGACTGCCTTTCCTAACTCCTCTTTAACCCTTGTGATTACAGTGGCCACATCCTGATACTCTTCCCATTTCAAACCAGTTGATTAGCAGTTTAAAGGAGCCTTAATTCTCCTTTGTCAGATAACCTAACATGATTCCAAGGATTAGGGCACAGAATTCTTGCTTCTGCTTACCATACATATCCCATAATGCTGGTACTACTGTGCTGCTGTTCTATTTTTTTTTTTTGGCACCGAGGATCGAACTCACAACCTTGCACCTGGCAGACAGGTGCTTAAGCCACTGAGCCAAACTCCCGGCCCTAGTTTTTTGAGGCAGGGTCGGTCGCACTGTGTAGCTCAGGCCCATCTTGGGCTCGCATTGTAGCTCAAGCCGGGCCTCGAACTCACAACGCTCCGCCTACCTCAGCCACCCGAGTGCTGGGATTAAAGGCGTGTGCCACCATGCCTGGCTGCTGTTCTATTTTGTAGGTAAAGAAACAGGTCTAAAGATGTTAAATATCTTGGTACTAGAACGTAGGGCCTTGAGCATACTGCTTGTGTTTGTTGTTGAGACAGGCTAATCTTGAACTCCTGAACTCAGTACTCCTCCTGCCTCAGCCTCCCAGCTGCTGGGTTTACTGGTGCTCACTACTGTTCTCAGGTCAGAAATTTAAATGTCTTGGTCAAGGAGAAACAGTTACTGAATATTAAGACCAGGGTTGGATCTGTGCCTTTATTTATTTGAACAATGGTATCATTTATTTACACAAGAAATTTTGTCCACAGCCAGATCAAGGGGGAAAGACTAAAATGTTCGGGTTAGATTGTTTCTTAATCTGTTATGTCTAACAGAAATTCAAATCAGGATACGAACTAGATGGTCCTGTGTAGAATTTTGGTTGGAGATAAACTTTGAGGTGATACAGTTAAGATCACCTCCTTAGTTAGCTTAGATGTGGTGATATGCCTATAATCCCTCTGCTTCCCGAGGCAGGAAGATGGCAAGTTTGAGCCTGGGCAATTTAGTGACTTATGAGACCCTCTTAAAATAAAAAAGGACTAGGGTTGTAGCTCAGTGGGAAGGCTTTGGGTTTGATCCCTAGTACCACTACTACCACGAAAAAATGTACCACTTCTGAAATAAATTAGATTGCCTGTATGTTGGGGGGGGAGGGCAAAGGAAGGATTCTGTGCTCACAATCATTATTTTATGCATTATTATTATTGTTATCATTATCATTATTGTTATCATACTGGCAACCAAACCTGGAGTTTCACGCAGCTAGGCAAGTGCTCTGCCCCAATTCCTCCCCCACTGAGTTGCCCAGGCCAGTCTCAAAACTTCTGTTCTTCTTCTGCAGCTTCCCATGTAGCTAGGATTGTAGGCACGTGCCAACTTGCTCCTGATTAATCATTACTTTATAATACCATTTCATTTAGAGTGATCTGATATCATCAGGAAGTTGACTGTATAGGGTTTCTGGCATTCTTTGTTGTCAGACTCAAATTGTGATATATCACACAACTAAGGAATAGTTTTTAGATTTTTAAGATTTTTTAATGGTAAGTTCTGTAATTAAATATATACTATACTATGGAATAAGACTATATACAGCATGACTGATTACCAGTTTGGTGAACTGTGTTGTTGGTAGCTGTATATTTTGGACAAGTTGCTCTGTATCTGGAGTTTCTCGGGGTAACAGTATTCATGGCCCCTTGGAATATGCAGATTATTGTTCAGTTTCACCTTCCTCCCTCTCTCGCATTCCTTCCTCCCTTCCTTCTTTCTTTTCTTTCTTTTGATTGAGCCCAGGGCATTTGCACTGACTACATTTCCAGCCTATGTATTTATTTATTTATTTATATTTTTATTTTGAGGGGTAGTCTTACTAAGTCACTAAGTTGCCTAGTTTCGGCTCAAACTTGCAATCTTTCTGCCTCAGCCTCTCAAAGTACTGGGATTATAGGCTTCCATTCCCATTCCAGGCATTTTATTTTATTTTTCTTTATTTTATTTTATTTTTTATTTTATTTTATCTAGAGGTAGAGCTTGCTTTGTTCACGCAGATTCCAAACTTCTAGGCCCAGACCATCCCAAGGAGCTGGGACTGTAGATACTTGTCTGGAAATATAAATTCTGTAGTTCATGTGCTAATATTTAGTAAATTATATACATAAGCAAATACTCAGCCAGGTGTGTTGGCGCACGCCGTTAATCCCAGCACTTGGGAGGCTGAGGTAGGAGGAGGGTTGTGAGTTCGAGGCCGGCTTGGGCTACAACGTGAGCGCAAGGCCGGCCTGAACTACACAGTGCGACCCTGCCTCAAAAAACTAGGGCCGGGAGTTTGGCTCAGTGGCTTATGCGCCTGTCAGGCAGGTGCGAGGTTGTGAGCTCAATCCCCGGTGCCGCAAAAAAAAAAAAAAAGCAAATATTCTTAGAAATCATTAAGTGTTTGTCTTCCCAGAACATACCCCTTCCCTCTGATCCAATGTTTTAGAGGTTAGCTAGAGTTAAGTGATTTATTTTCTCCTTTCTTATCATGTGTCATTAAAAAATTAGTATTGGAGATTTAGCTCAGTGGTGTAAGCACCTGCCTGGCAGGCATGAGGTTGTGAGTTTGATTACTGTTTAAAAAAAAAAAAGAATTGAAAAAATTAGTATTATTATTTGCAATGCTATGAGTGAACCCAGGGCCCATGCATACTAAGCAGCTACTCTGCCACTAAGTTATACCTTCAGCCCTTGTGGATATTTTTACTTGTAGCCTTGCTAGTAAGTGTGAAGTGGGATCTCATGGCTTTTCACATGCTCTTTGACATCCATGTTGTGTTCTAGAGTATGTTATTTACGTCCTTTTTTGTGTATATATGTGGTGCTGGGAGTCCAACCCATCACCTTTTTGCTCAGTGAGTGCTACTGAGCTGCACTCCCAGCTCCTTCCCGTCTCTTCTTATTTTCGTGGTGCTATGTACTGATGATTGAACCCCCAAGGCCTGCACACTGAACTACATCCTCAGTTCTTTTTATTTTTTCCTGAGACAAGCTCTTGCTAAGTTACTAAGTTGCTTGAATTTGTGGTCTTCCTGCCCCAATCTCCAAAGTGCTGGGGTTACAGATGTGCACCATGATGCCTGTCTCCCCATTCATGTTCCCTTTGTTGTGTGATATACCACAGTTTGAGTCTGAATAGTAGGCTGTTCTTGAAACTTTTCCCTAAATCACTAAGTTGTTTAGTCCAGGATGGCCTTGAAGACACTCAGTAGTCCAGGCTGGCCTCAAATAAATGGAGATTCTCTTACCTTAGCCTTCTAAGTGCTAGGATTCCAGGAGTGCGCCACCATAACTAGTTAACTTCTTGCAGTTTTACAGTTATACCTTCCAGGTTCATCTTGTGCCTTTTGAGCTCTGGAATCAGCCATGGTTCCTTTTATGTAGTAGATGTGGTATTGAGAAACTAAGAGCTTGGTACCAGGTATGTTCATGGGCCATTAGAATCCCACTGCTGGGTGTGGTGGCACACACCTGTAATCCCAACACTCAGGAGGTAGAAGCAAGAGAATCACTATGAGTTTGAGGCTAGTCTGGGCTTCAAGGCCACCTGAACTACCCGACGAGACCCTTTCTCAAAAGGGGAGGGGGACACCTACTTTCTGGGCCCCCTCTATCCCTCTTAGAAGCTTTCTTTCTCAATAAAATTTTTCCTACTTTTAACCTCTGTTGTTTCTAGAATTCACTCCTCAATTTTAGAGAACACGAACTCCACGTTTCAGACGTATAGCACGTTGGGAGTTTCTTTTCCCTGTATCACAAGCTCACCCTGCAGGGCCAGTTTCTTGTCTACTCTTTGCTTTTACTTTCTCAACTAAACTTTGTCACTATTAAAGGCCAAAGGGGGGAAAAAACTGCCTCTGTTCAGAAGAGAGTAGGGAGTCTTATCTGTTAGAATTTCTCTCTCTCCATTGTAACCTTCAGTGCAAGTCCCCTGCCATCTGCTTGTCTCGAGAGACCTCTTTCCCTCTCCCTCGTCTGCTCCCCTGCGTGTGCTGTCTTCCCATTGATGTAGCTGCCCCGCCCACCTCCTCTCCATGCCCAGAGCACAGATGCTTAGCCCAGCCAGCGTCACTGGACTTCATCATTCAGGAAAGGGGCAGTGTTGCTTTGTGTTGATGTCATGTGCTGAATAATTTATTTACCTTCATGTTAAGGGGTGCCATCAGGTGATCACTGTAACAATTGAAGTCCGTCTTTATATACTCTGGTTTCTCTTCAGATCATATAAATCTTTCACCTGAAGTCCATCTTTATTAGTTGGTTCTAATTTGTCTTTCTTCCAAATAGTACTTCATTGTTCAAAATAAGAGGGACACTGTGCTATAATATTTGTTCCTTTTTGTGTGTGTGTGGTAGTGGGGGTTGAACCTAGGGCTTTTGCACTGACCTACTTCTCCAGCCTTATTTTTTATTTTGAGACAGTGTTACAGTAAGTTGCTAAATTGCTCGCCTGAGTTTGAGTTTACAATCCTCCTGCCTCAGCCTCCTAGAGTGCTGGGGTTATGGGCATGTGTCGCCACACATCGGCTGTATAATAGACAGGTTTTTGAAATTTGTTTATTTATTTTTTGGTACCAGGAATCGAACTCAGGACCTTGTACTTGGCAGGCAGGCACTTATGCCATTGAGCTATCTCCCTGGTCCCTGGACAGTTTTTGGATGGCTCAGTGTTCAGTGGACATTGCTCTTTAAGCCATTTTGTACTGTATGGTGAAATATGAGGGTGACTTTAGAGGTAACCAGGCTTGTCTGGAACTACAGTCTGTTCCAGGTTGGTTTAAGTATAGCATGTATAACCATCTCTTCAGAGTTAGAGATATTAAAAAGGCTCCTTGGCATATACAGATATGCAAATATTACTTATAGTAAAATAGTAGCATCAGCAAAGGACTGGAGTGGTCTAAAGAGTGAAGACTTAACGTTGGATTAGCATAACAAATGTAGATGAATCTGTGGTTCAAGATATTGGACACTATCTTGTGAGTTTGACATATTCTATGTTGACATACTCTATGTTGACATATTTTTTGGTCTTTTTGAGACAGGGTCTCACTATGCAGTTCAGGCTAGCCTTGAACTGACTTTGTAGCCCAGACTGGACTCAAATTCACAGCAGTCCTCCCACCTCAGCCTCCTGAGTACTGGGATTACAGGCATGTTCCTTCATGCCCAGCTAAGCATAATTTTTAAACAGAAAAATTTAACTTTATAGTAAAGTGTTCCTGGAAAGCAAGCAAAAGCCATACAGAATCAAAGAATAAGGATATTGTGGAAAGAGTTGCCTTCTAGATAAGAAAAAACAGGTATTAATCCAGGCTTTGTTTTGTTTCATTTTGTTTTTGTGGTACTAGGGATTGAATTTGGAGCCTTGCAGATGCCTGGTAGGTGATCTACCACTGAACTGTAATCCCAGTCTTTTAGTTTTATTTTATCTAATTTTTTTACTTTTGTTTTTGTTTTTGAAACAGGGTCTTGCTGTATAGTTTCAGACCGCCTCTGAACTCACTGTGTAGTCCAGGCTGGTCTTGAATTTGCAGCAGTCCTCTTGCTTCAGCCTCCCAAGTGTTGGGATTACAGGCAGGTACCACCACACCCGGCTAGTTTTAGTCTTGAGCCAGGTCCTCACTAAGTTGGCCAGGCTGGTATTGAATTTGCTTCCTACTGCCTCTGCGCCTGAGTAGCTGTGTAGGTGTGGACCGCCATGCCCTGGCCTGGCTCTGTTTTATTAAAATGAAATGAGTAGAAGAAAGGAAGGAGATGAAACCTGAAGAAGCAGCCGGGGACACAGATGGTTTTGTAAATTGTGATAAGGACTTTGGAGATTTGACTAGGAGTTGCTGTGATTTGTGACTTAGAGGTAGTAGGATGTGTAGGTAATAAATTGAAGGGACAAGGAATATACAGAGGTGTCAGCTAGTGGCTTTCAGACTTTCATTTTTCTTTTTCAGTTGGCTTTGAGACTTTGACTCTAATCTAAAATAAATATTTAAAAATGTGACCCAGTGTGTATATTCACTTATATCTATATTTACAACTGAAATTACACAATATTTGTCATTATTGTGTGTACTTTACGGATAGTTTTCATTCTTTTTTTTTTTTTTTTTTTTTTTTTGGTACCGGGGATCAAACTCACAACCTCACATCTGCCAGGCAGACGCTTAGGCCACTGAGCTAAATCTCTGGCCTGATAGTTTTCATTCTTAACTGATATCTCCAATTTCATTAATAAAAAGGTAGTTTGTAACTCATTGTTTTCACTGTGCTGTTCAGGCTGGCCTTGACCTCACTGTTAGCCCAGGTTGGCCTTAAAGTCACAGCGATCCTCCTGTCTGAGCTTCCCAAGAGTTGGGATTTCAGGCGAGTGCTGCCACACCTGGCTTTCAGTGGCTTTTTGAAATACATGTAACATCTATAGTTTATGCATGTTATTTTAGCAAACCAAAAATAAAGACAAACTGTACGTTTCAGTGATTTTTTTTTCTTTGTTTTGTTTTATGTTGCTGAGGATCAAACTCAGGGCCTCATATGTGGTAGGCAAACACTACCATTGAGCTCTACCCCCAGCCCAAATTCAGTGAGTGTTAGTATATTCAGGCTTTTGTAGTTGTCATGATCAGTTTCAGAACATTTTCTGTCATCCCAATAGTCTTTAACAGTCACTTCCCTTTCTTCCTATCTCTAAACCCTGCAACCATGCATCTACCTTTGTGTCTTAATTTTCCTATTGTGGACATTTTTTAATATGTTAGATAATATAGCTTGCAAATACAGCTTGCAAATCTGGCTTAGATCAGTTAACATACAGTAAGTAATGTTTTAAAGATTCATGCATTTTGTGATGTGTCATCGGTACCTTCTCTCCCTCCCTCCTTCCTTCCTTTCTTTCTTTCTTTCTTTCTTCCTTTCGTGGTTCTGGGGAGTGAACCCAGGACCTTTGCACTGAATTATATCCTAGCCCTGTTTAGTTTACTTTTACTTTTGAGACAGGGTCTCATTATGTTGCTAAATTGCCCAGACTGGGGTTTAATTTGCAGTCCTCCTGCCTCAGACTCCCAAAGTGCTGGGATTTGTAGGTGTGTGCCACCATACCTGGCTTTGTATATCTTTGTTTGTTTGTTTGATTGATTGATTGATTGATTGATTGATTGATTTTGAGACAGGGTCTTTCTAGTCATTCAGGCTGGCTTTGAGCTCATTGTGTAGCTCAGGCTGGCCTAGAACTTGCTGAGATTCTGCTGCCTAAGCCTTCCAACTGCTGGGATTACAGGCATACACCACCATGCCGAGCTATGTTACTTACACTTAAATTGGGTTATTTGACCTTTTATTGCTGAGTGTAAGAGTACCATGTGTTTTACTTTATTTAAATTTCGGTGGTTTTGTTTTGTGGCTGGGGTTTGAATTTAGAGCCTCATGCATGCTAGGCAAGTATTCTACCACTGAGCTGCATCTCCAGTGCCTCCTGTATTTCTTAAAGTATTGCTATATTCATTTGCAAGACTCATTTTTCTCTTCTCTTGTTGAAAGGTCCTGTCCACAATGCAATGATGTCTTCGCAAGTGGCAGTGAACCAAGGGTATAATTCCCAGCTTCCAGGATCCTACCCTCCTCTGACACCAGCAAAGACTTTGAATCCAGGCTCTGGACATTATCACTCTGGTGGTTCTCAGGGACCTGGGCAGACTCTTTACAGACCACCTGTGGCTGCTAATCCGGCAGCACCCTCACTCCATAGTGGTCCTGTTCCCCGAATGCTGGCTCCTGCATCTCAGAGTCCAGCTGCTACACCAAGGCCTTCTGGCAGCTTTCTCCCTGGAGCCAGTCCACTGCCACCTGTGACTTGGCAGCATAGCTATCCGTCCATGGGATCACAGGTGAACCATTATCCATGCGCACCGTCCCAGCTGACTGTACCTGGGAACACAAATTTATCAACAAATCACCAGTACGTTTCTTCTGGAGACCCTTTGCTTCAAAACAGCTATGGAAAATCAGGTAATGTTCTTATTGGAATGTTTAAAATATAGAAATGTGAGAAAGAAACTTTTGCTTGTTGATGTGTTTAGTACTTGAAGTATAAAACCATATGGAAAACTGTTGATTTTTAAAAAATTTTTTGAGACAGAGTCTTGCTATGTAGTCCAGGCTGGTCTAATACACACTTTGTAGTCTAGGCTAGCCTCGAACTCGTGGAAAGCCCCCTGCCTCAGCCTCCTGAGGGCTGGGATTATATTATAGGTGTGTGCTACCACACTTGGCTGGAAATTGTTTATTTTAAAAAATAATCATTAGTCTTTAATAAATTACTTGTCACATCTTTGAGTTAACTAAGAAACTGAAATTGATGAATTGTTTCTGGTTTTCATTCTTTCCTTTGAAGGTATCTTTTTTTTTTTTTTTTTCCTCACTTTCTTGAGGTGGAATCTTACTACATTGTCTAGGCTGATGTTGAACTCCTGGGTTCAAAACCTATCTTCACCCTTTCATGTGTGAATATGCATACAGCCACCACAGCACTATTTGGTGAAAGGATTCTTCTTTGTCTCATTGGTATCCTTGTTGAAAATTAGTTGATTGAGCCTGGTGTAGTGGTGGATGGCTGTAATCCCAGCACTTGGAAGACTGAGACAAGAGGATCACTGTGAGTTGGAGGCTGGCCTGGGCTACATAGTGAGTTCAAGGCCAGTCTGCACTATGTAGTGAGATCTTGTCTCAAAGAAAAAAAAAAAAAAAAGAAAGGAAAGGAAAAAGCCCCAAATTAGTTAATCATAAATAAAGCGTTTATTTGTGGATTTAGAATTTTATTTAATTGATCTCTAGGTCTATTTTTATGCCAGCTCCCAATAAATACCTTTCTAAAAAATAAGTTTTACTTGAGTTACCAGTTTTTTTGAGGTGGGAGCAGTGCTGGGATCAAACCTAAGTCTTTACACGTGCTAAGAGAGCCTTCTGCCACTGAGGTTTGTCTCCAGTGTCCCCAAACATATTGATTACTATAGCTTTGAATTCAGAAAGCAGGACTTCTGTTGATTTTGCTTTGAACATAGTTTTGGCTCTTCTACCTCCTTTGCATTTCCGTAAGAATTTTAGAATCTGCTTATGAAGTTTTACAAAAACGATAGCTGGAGTTTTAATAGGTATTATGTTGAATCTTTATCAGTTTTGGAGAGAGATTTATAGTCTTGTATTGGGTTTGTCGTCTTATTTTCTTTTAAAACTCAGTGATTGGTCCTCTCTGGTTCAAAAGTAGGTTCATTTTACCATTTCACTTTTCCTTTTTGGCCTTTAAATTTTTTTTTTTTTTGGTACCGGAGATCAAACTCACAACCTCGCGCCTGCCAGGCAGGTGCTTAGGCCACCGAGCTAAATCTCTGGTCCTATTTTTTGAGACAGGGTCTCATTATGCAATTCAGGCTGGCCTTGAACTCACTTTGTAGCCCAGGCTGGTCTCAAAGTTGCAGTGATCCTCCTGCCTCAGCCTCCTGAGTGCTGGGATTAAAGGCATGTGCCACCATGCCTGGCCGACTTTTCAAATTGACAAGGTCCTTTCTACTTGTCTACACTAGTAATGTTACTCTGCTGTTGTGGCAGTGCACAGCTATAATTCCAGCACTTGGGAGACTGAGGCAGTCGAGGCTGTCCTAGGCTACATAGTAAGTTCCAGAGCAGCCTGAACTACATGGTTAGATCCTGTCTTGCCTTTCTGACCCCCAGCGAAAAGTAATGTTACTTTGGAAAAACGCTTAAAATTCCATATTGGGATCTGCAGGTTCATTCTGCTCAGCAGACGTTTTTAAGGAAACCAACTAGTAACAGCTTCTCAAGTGAAATTGTTAGCATCATGTTAACATAAGTAGTTACCTTTTGTGTGTATTGGGGGTGGTGGGAGAGTACTGGGGATTGAACCCAGGGCCTTTGCAATGAACTGCATGCCTAGCCCATTTTCTTATTTTTTATTTTGAGATAGGGTCTTGCCAAACTGTTACATTTCTAGGCTGGGCTCAAACTTGCTGTCTCAGACTTTCAGAGTGCTGGTATTACAGGTGGGTACCACCATGCCCCACTAATAGTTACCCTCTCTATCCATTTATTTATCTGTATATGGCATATGCCCCATCAAGGTTACTGCATGTTAAGTGCTAAAATTATTTTTCTAAGCCAGTGAACAGCTATTGGGTCTAGTAGATGCATTGTGAAGAATTAAGGCTTCTTCTGGAAAATTAGTTTCTTTATAGAAACTTTTTGGGATGAGTGGAGAGAGTGGGACTGTACTAGACCTCACACTTCCTAAAAGTATGTTGTACGCATTGGACTATACACCCCAAGTCCTCTGCAGAAATCTTCTAAAGTAATTTCTAGGCCCAAATCCTTTAGGGTGCTATTACTCGGATTCATTTGACCATGTGTGAGCATCAATCACTTGAAATTAATGCATGTTTATTTTATTAATAGTTATAGGTAATATTCATTGAACATTTATTATTTTATAACATTCTACTGAATTCTTATATGTATTATCTGATTTAACCTTCATAGTAATCTCTTTTACAGATAAGAAATACAAAAGTTGAATAATTTGCCCAAAACCATAAGAAAATAATTTGTGAAAATATGTTGTGTAAAAATTATTTCAGGGCCAAGAATTTAGCTCAGTAGCATAAGTGCCTGCCTGGCAAGCGCTATGTTGTGAGTTCGATCCCCGGTACCAAAAAAAAAAAAAATTTCAGCCAGCCTTCCATCTGTTTGGGAGGCTGAAGCAGGAGGATGGCTTTAGCCTAAGGCCTTTATGGGATGCCTGGGCAACACTGTGAGACTCTGTCTGAGGAGAAAAAAAGGAAAGAAAGGGGAAAAAAAAAACAAGCAAGCTAATTTAAGAGTAGATGTAGCTTCTCTTAAAAGGGCACATGATTACTAATCTGCCATTTCCTTTGCCTTTCATGGAAACCCTTAGGTATGTGGAAGACCTTGACTGTAGGTATAGTGAGACATAAGTAAGTGCTGACCTTTGGGAGCTTTTTCATACAAAGGAAGGGAAAAGAAAGTTATATAAGTTGTTAAAATGAACCTAAAATAAATGTGTAACTTCCCTTCTTTTTTCTAAGACTTCTAGGGAAAAAAAACTTCATTTTTAAACTTTTTTTTAACTCATAATTTGATAGTAAGTACCTGGTAGTTTGATATCAAAAATGTATCTAAGTTTTAACAAGTTTCTTTCTTTCTTTTTTTGTTTTTTTGGGAGGCAGGGTCTTGCTATGTAGCCCAGGCTGGCCTTGAACTTGTGGCAGTCCTGCTGTCTCAGCCTCCTGAGTGCTGGGATTAGAGTCATGTGCCACCACTCCCAGCTGTGCCAAGTTTCTAGTACTCAAATTTTCTGAATTTTTTCCGACTAGGCTACTTTTCAGCATCCTTTCACTCATTTCAGCATCCTTTGGAGATCTGAAGCTGATTCTGAAATTCTGTCTCTTAATGTTATAAATAGTGATTCTTCAGCTTGATGCTTCCCTAACATGCCCAAGACCCAGGGTTCAATCTCCACTACTGCCTCCCCACCAAAAAATTCAACTTGAGTAAAATAGTTGTCTGTTTTATGAAACAAAGCATATTCTGAATTTAGGAATATTCTTGTAGTACTGTGAGGAGTCTCTGTAAGCTTCCTTGCCTTTGTTAATTGTTAGGTTGTTACATCTTGGTGGCCAGCTGTGTCATGCACTGGAGTTCCTGCTGAGTTGGAATGTACCTTGCCCCTGTGTTCCTTTGGCTTCTGTGTATCGCAGTAGATATAATGGGTGCTTCTTTGATAAGGTTGTTACTTGGTAGTAATCTTCGTCTTCAGCTTTGCCAGCAAGACACTGCTTAGTCTTGTTAGGAGCTTTAAGGTCCATTAATAAGTATGTGTCAGCTTCCCTTTGCTGTGACAAAATACCTGAGAGTAGCAGCTTAGAGGCAGGAAGTCTTCACTTTGCCCAGTTTTAGTACACACTCTTGAGTGTGGGTGTGGGTGAGGCAGGATCATCCTGGTGGAAGAGGCTGGCGGAGGAAAGCTGCTCAACTCATGGCAGGTGGGAAGCATGTACAGGAGAAGAGCGGGAAGGGAAGGGCCATCACCAGACCTTTTCGAAGCTGCACTTAGATCCCACCTCCTAAAAGCCATTCAGCTAGTGAACTCCGTGGATTAATCCACCTGATGAACTCAGAGCTCTTGTGACCCAGTCATTTCTCTGGAAGCCCATCAGCTGCCATCAGCTGTGACCAAGCCTTCAACAGAAAGAGCTTTTGCGGGGGTTGAGGGAAACATGTTGGACCCCAACCATAACAATAACAATGATTTTTCAGAAAATTTGATAGTATTAAAAAACATTTGAAAAGTTTCATATTTGGATACATTTATTCCTTTAGTTTTATAAAATGCAGGTTTGACTCTATATTAGATCATTAGTGAAATTTATTTCTGTTATCATGTATAAAGTCCTCCCTTCCTTTCTTCCTTTCTTCCTTCCTTCCTTTTTCCTGAGACAGGCTCTCACTCTGTAATTTAGGCTGGCCTTAAACTCACTGTGTAGCCCAGGCCAGCCTGAACTCATGGCACTTCCTGTCTCTGCCTCTCAAGTGCTGGGATTATGGGCATGCATCACCATTCCTGGCTATAGTGTTCATATATAAATTTTTCTTTTTCTTTTTCTTTTCTTTCTTTCTTTTTTTTTTTTTTTTGTGGTACCAGGGTTCGAATTCACAACCTCGTGCCTGCCAGACAGGTGCTTAAGCCACTGAGCCAAACTCCCAACCCTAGTTTTTTGAGGCAGGGTTGCACTATGTAGTTCACGCCGGCCTTGTGCTCGCGTTGTAGCCCAAGCCGGCCTCAAACTCACAACGCTCCTCCTACCTCAGCCTCCCGAGTGCTGGGATTAAAGGCTTGCGTCATCATGCCCGGCTTCATATATAAATTTGGATCACTTTCTCCTCTTTCCTTCTCTCCTTCCTTTTTCCTTCCATTTTATTTTGTTGTTTTGATACAGTGTCTCAGTGGCCCAAGCTCTGCTCCACTTATATCCTCCTGCCTCAGCTTCCCAAGTAGCTGGACTTTTAGGTATATGCCACTGCATTTGGGTCATTTCCTGAATTTTAATCCTAGGGGATGTTCTTAATATAATATTTATGCCATTGTGTATGGCAAACTAGATTCAAAATGTAGTATCTAATTTTAAAAAATGAAAAGATCCAAGGGTGGTGGTAGATGCCTATAGTCTATGCCTGTAATCTCAAGCTACTTGGGATGCTAAAGCAGGAGGATCCCTTGAGTCCAGGGCCAGTGTGGCAACTTAGTGAGATTCCATATTAAATCTGTATGTATTTTTTAATGTATAGTAATGTGTTTATGCTTGTGTGTGTGTGTATGTATGTGTGGGTATGTGGTGCTGGGGGTTGAACCCAGGCCTCAAGCTGCAAGGCAATTGCTTTACCACTGAACCACACCCCAAGCTGTATCTACAAAATATTCAAGCTGATGCCAGGCATGGTGACGCAAGCCTTTAATCCCAGCACTCGGGAGGCTGAGGTAGGTAGAGTATTGTGAGTTCGAGGCCGGCTTGGGCTACAACATGAGTGCAAGGCCGGCCTGAGCTACATAGTGCGACCCTGCCTCAAAAAACTAGGGCTGGGAGTTTGGCTTAGTGGCTTAACCGCCTGTCTGGCAGGCGTGAGGCTGTGAGTTCGATGCCTGGTGCCACAAAAAAAATAAATAAATAAATAAATTCAAGCTGCTATGAAAGGTAAATGACATTTATTATTAGGTAAACACTGAACATTGTAAAAATTTATAATCTCAATTTAACAGATTATACCCAATGAAAACAAAGCAAAATGAAATAAAAGTTGGAGAAATATTGTAATAATCTATGTTTTTGAGCTCTGTGTTTTTAAAAAGTCAAAAAGATAAGTCAATGTATAATAAGATCAAATTCATTTTAATTTGTACTGGACTATTTTACATGTTCTCTTACACTTCTGTGGTCAAGCAATGAAAAATCATATCTCCTCTAGAAGTGACTTGGTGCTAATTTATACTGCTTTAATGATTGAGGATGACCGTGGTAGAGAGTTGGAAATGTGTAAAGTATGCATATAAAGTCATACATTTAGGAAGTTTCAATATTTCTACCAACTTACAATTATAAACTAATAGATTATAATTAAAATGTCTATTTAGAAATTGTTCAGCTTTGGTAAAGTGTGTTTAGGGACTTACTGTCTTGACTTCTCAAGTGACATGTGAAAAACCACTGTTTCCATAGGTTCTGCCCTTCCCATACGGACTCCACCTCTGCCTACTACTTTCCAGCCAGGAGCTCCTCCTGGGCCGCCTCCAGCTGGGGGCCCGCCTCCGGCAAGGGCCCTTCCGCCTCAGAAAGCATCACTCAGAGCGGCACCCCAGCCTTCATTCAATTCAGCTGTCAACCAAGAAGGTAAATCAATCATAAAATGAAGGTACTTGAGGACAGAAAGATGAATATTACTTGAATTCTGTGCATTAGAATTATATTTGACCAGCTGGGCGTGGTGGCGCATGCCTTTAATCCCAGCACTCGGGAGGCTGAGGTAGGAGGAGTGTTGTGAGTTGTGAGTTCTGAGTTTTGTGCTTTAATCCCAGCACTCGGGAGGCTGAGGTAGGAGGAGTGTTGGGCTACAACGTGAACACAAGGCCGGCCTGAACTACATAGCGTGACCCTATCTCAAAAAACTAGGGCCAGGAGTTTGGCTCAGCAGCTTAAGTGCCTGCTTGGCAGGTGTGAGATTGTGAGTTAGATCCCCGGTGCCACTGAAAACAAAAACATATGTGTGTGTGTGTATGTATATATGATATATATGTATATTTTATTCGTCCAGAAAATCTAGTTTTGTTTAGGGATGGGAATCAGGAATTTAAACTTTAAAAAATGTCTCAGGACTTTACTTGCCTTATATTGGGTTCTGGACTAGCATTTGGGAGCTACTACTTTTAGTTCTGTTTTTTTTCTTTTTTTTTTTTCCTCTGGTGTGGGGGATTGAACCCATGGTTTCGTGCACGCACTATACCTCTTGCTTGTATTCTCATCCCTGCAACCATTTCTGTTATACTGTGTAAAACTTTTTTAAAAAAATAATTGGCCTTTTGGGTGTGAGGGCAAGAGATTTTTCTGGACATAGTGTTAAAAACAGACTTTTAGAGGTTAGCTTTTATTTTGAGACAGGGTCTCACTGCGCAGTTCAGACTGGCCTTGAATTCACTATGTAGTCCAGACTGGCCTCAAACTTGTGGCGATCCTCCTGCGTCAGCCTCCTGAGTGCTGGGATTACAGGTGTGCACCACCATACCTGGCAGAAATAGACTTTTAAAATAGTTGTGTTTTGATCTCCAATGTTACTAAAAATATTAATATTTATCAGAATAAAAAGTCAAATATATAAGCATTTTGAAGTTTTATGTAAAACTTTTTAACATGTTGGAATATAACTTTGAAGTGTAAATATTAGCTTAAAAGAAATGTTTTATGAGGTTAGAAATTTGATTTTTGTAATGTAACCATTGTAGCAAGATGTGGAAATAGGAAAACAGAAGCTGGGTAAAAACTTGCCCATACCATAGTCTTGAATATGGTTAATATTGTTATTTTGGGTTTTCTTTTACATTACTTTTTTAAGTATTATGAGTAGGTAAAGTTTAGTATCAATAATGAGTGACAGTGTGGTAATAGTATGGGAAGAGATTGTCTCATTGGGTGCTACATTATTTTTTTTTTTGGGTTTTTTTTTTTTTTTTCCTTCGGTACCGGGGATTGAACTCACAGCCTCGCGCCTGCCAGGGAAGGCACTTAAGCCACTGAGCCAAACTCCCAGCCCTAGGGTGCCACATTATAACTTCAAAAAGGAAACTATAATAATTTAAATTTTTACCCAAGAAGAATCCACACACTTGGTGTTTCCTGTTTTATTTCTACTGAAAGTTCTACCGCAGTTTTCTATATAATTCTGAAATTATTCTTAAAAACCGGAAAGAAGTTACTGAATTTATTGAAATTATGAGTTACACGTGTCTGCTCGGTGTTCATATGACTGTTGGAATCAGCACCTTTGTTTCAGGTGCTAAGGCAGTGATGATTCTTTTGTAGTTTTCAATGATACAAACAGCCTGGGGTGGCACGTGTGCTGCAGGTGCGCCACCACTGTGCTAGAGATCGATGCTGTTTCCTGAATTTTTTTCATCTGTTTATGAAGTAGAGCTCATGATAGCACAAAAACCTGGAAATAAATTTTAACTTCAAAAGCAGATTTCCTGGCATTCATCTTTAGTCCTATATAGTTTGAGAGAAGACAAACTAAGATTTTCTTTTCTTTCTGTATAGGCAATTGAGAGGGCCTTTGTGTTGAATTATGTGAGGTCACCCACCTCTGCCTTTTTTCCCCACCTTTTCCTTACATTTTTGAGACAGGGTGTCCCTAAGTTACCCAGTCTACACTCAAACTTGGAATTCTCCCTTCTTCAGCACCCTAGAATGCTAGGCTTACAGACTTGCACCACCATGCCTGGCAAGCATTTATAGTTTTTTTGGCTTAGTAATACATTATGTGTATGTATCGTAGATTCTTCATACTGTCATCCACAGAGGGACACTTGCATGGGTATTGCTATAGTAAATGTACTGCTTTTGGTGTTTGTATTTTTCATTTTTAGAAGAACCTCAATACTTTTTTCCATAATTACTGTACTAACTTTCATTCCCATTGCTAGTGTGGAAGAGTTCGCCGTTCCTCACTTCCTTGCCAGAATTTGTTATTTTTTTTCCCTCTTTTTGCTAATACACACTGGAGTGAGATGCTGTCTCATTTTGGTTTTGATTTGCGTTTTCCTAATGATTAGTGATATTGAGCATTTTTTCATGGATTTGTTGACCATTTGCATTCTTCTTTTGCTTAATGTCTATTTATATCATTTGCCCATCAACATTTGACTTTTTTTTATATTCCAATGCTGGGGATGGAACTTATGACCTTGCACATACTAGGCAAGTGCTGTACCACTAAGCTACATCCCCAGCCCAACATTTGACATTTTCAATAGGCTGTGGTTTAAACTGTTTGGAAAGTTGTCTAGAATTTTAGAAATTAATTTATATCTCAGAGAAATTATACTGATCATTCTAATTTAACTCTTGTTAATTAACTTCCTTCTTAGGTATTACATCAAATACCAATAATGGATCTATGATGGCACATAGTAATTATGATGAAATTGAAGGAGGTGGCTTCTTAGGTGAGATACTATGAAACCTTTTTTTGTCTCTTTTCTGATTATAGAGGTAATATGTGCTCATTATAGAAAACTAAGAAAACTCTTAATAATCATGTCATGTAGCCATACCTTCTGATAAACAATTTTGATTTAGAATAACTAAATGTATGGAAATCAAAATTGTCAGTCCTGGGATTATTACTGTATTACTATTCTAACTGTACAGACTTATTTTCATCAGATTTATTTAAATTTTCTTCATTAAAGTTGTTTTAAATTAAAATTTAGACAAAATTAGTTCATCATAGGGGGCTGAGAAGGCAGCTCAGTCAGTGGTAGTACGCTTGCCTACCATGTACAGTTCTGGGTTCAATCTCCCAAAAGTGCTATGTGATAAGAAAGTAAATGAACCATACCAAAGTTATTTTTGTGTGCTTGTGGTTACAGTCTCCATCAACTGGATTTTAAGCATTGCTATTTGTTACTAGTGTTTGTCTTTATTTTATAACATTGGTAAATGGCAATCTTAAATTAATCCTGAAGAGTTTGGAGTTACAATTCTCATAATTTAATAGATGTATGTATTGATTTCAAGTATTCTGGAGTATAAAATAGAACTTTAAAAGTTACCTTGTTTCTAGCAACACCACAGCTTGCTACTAAGAATCCCCAAATGAGCCGAAGTGTTGGGTATGCATATCCCTCCTTACCACCTGGTTATCAGAACACACCACCACCTAGTAGTGCAACTGGAATGCCACCTTCTTCCTTGAATTACCCAAGTGGCCCCCAGGCCTTTCCTCAGGTAAACTTTTTTTTAAATTTTAATGTGTTTTCTACCTTTTGATTAAAACTGTATACATATGAAGAAATTTTTAGGAGGCTATATTGGGCTAGGCTAGGCATGGTGGCATATGCCTGTAATCCTGGCCCTTGGGAGGCTGAAGCCGGAGGATTGCCATGAGTTCCAGGCTAGCCTGGACTACATAGTGAGTTCAAGGCCAGCTTGAACTATATAGCGAGGCCCTGTCTCAAAAACAAAAACAAAAAGAAAGTATATTGAACATTTTAGTAGCCCATTTTAAAATCTTCATTTCTTCAGAACTAAAAGATTGACCAGTATCTTCATTGTGTTTCTTGTTGCTGAGACAAAATACCTGACAAAGTTAAGGGACAAAAGGTTTATTGTAGCTCACAGTTTATAGTGGCTTCAGTTCATAGTCAGTGGCATGGCAGAGGGACATCACAGAGGAGAAATACTTTATGGCAGGCAGAAGGCAACAGGACAGTAAGCAGTGAAGTAGTGACAGCAGCCCTCTTTCTATCCCTTATATTTTATCCAGATTACACGCCCTTAGGGCAGGTAGCACTGAATACCCAGTATGGACATTCCCATTATCCACATTCAGAACTATGCCAAACCAATCAGTGGACTGATTTAGTTAGCACACACGCTTGATCCCAGCATCACACACTCTAGACACAGCCACCTTTGAAAAGCCCCCGTCTATGACTGCGTGAGGCTTTGGGGGGACATCTAGATACAAGCCATAGCAACCAGGAAATCTAGATTATACTGTTGTTATTAAGAAGGAAATGAACCAAGTTCCTACACACTTAGAAAGATTACTTACTTTAAAATTATAAATGTGTCTGTAGACTCCTTTAGGTGCTAATCATTTAACTGCAAGCATGAGTGGATTAAGTCTACATCCAGAGGGCCTGCGTGTTGTCAATCTTCTTCAAGAAAGAAAGATGCTTCCCTCAACACCTTTGCAGCCTCCAGTTCCAAATTTGCATGAAGACATCCAGAAACTCAACTGTAATCCAGAGTAAGCCTTCAGATGTTGTTTCGATGAAGCGTGATTTGATGCATATTCTGTCTTCTAGTGTTTTTATGTTGTTTTGGTTTTTGTTTGTTTGTTTCAGGTATAATGAATAGGCCATATAAATAGGCTAATATATGAAAAATTTGTGAATACAGAAGATAGAACTCTTACTTGCATAGCTGAGACTCAATCTAAATTAACCTTATTTTGTTTTGTTTTTTGAAACAGGTTCTCCTTATGTAGTTCAGGTTGGCCTTGAGCTCACTATGTAGCCCAGGTTGGCCTCCAACTTATGGCAATCCTCATACCTCAGCCTCCCAAGTGCTGGGATTGCAGGAATGAAACACTATGAATGACAGTTTGATCTAAATTAAGAAATAGGGTTATAACACCTTGATTATTGCTCTTATTACCTTTAACAAGATTGTAATATTCATTAAATGCATTAGAATATCTATATTCCAAAGTACAAGGATTAGATTTTATATAATTCTTATTTGTTCTCACTTTAAATAAATCTTAGTACAAATATAATTATAACTTTCTTCCTAAATATTTGCCAGAAGTTTAAATGTATAAAGACCGATAAATTGAATTTTGTTATTTTCTTATGAAATTATCTTTTGTTCATTATTTTGAAATAGTATTTTTAGAACCTTCAGCAAAACTGAAATTTTATACAATAAACTTGGGCTGGGCCCAGTGGCACACACCTGTAGCCCTGACTGTTCAGGAGGCTAAGGTAGGAGGATCACTTGAGCCCAGGAATTTGAGACAGCCTAGATAATACACATCTCAAACAACAAAACAGTAATAAACCTTTCATTTGCAAGTTTGTGTCATCATCAAGTAATTCTACTGTAATCTAGATTTGTATGAATAAAAACAAGTCATTTAATAGTCTAGAAACTAGTATATACAAACCAAGAAGAGATTGTATTTTAAATGAATAATACAAGGTAGCCATTTACTCTATTTCTAAGAAGGACTTGGATTTAAATATTTAAATGGGATAAAATTTGAGAGGGTATATTGAAATATTTTCACCATAATCTGATTTTTCTCTTTTGTTTTTTTGAGACAGGGTCTCACTGAGTGGTCCAGGCTGGCCTTGAACTCACTGTGTAGCTCAGGCTGACCTAGTTTTTGTAATCCTCCCTCTTCACCTCCCAAGTGCTGATATTATAGGCATGTGCTACAAGGCTCAGCTTGATTTAATGTTAAGATGTGCTCCGTTTAAATCCTTTGTGTGTGTGTGTGTGTGTGTGCATGCATGCGCACGCGTGTGTCAAAATAATAGTAAGAGTAAGTAATATGTACTTTTTACCTTGATACAGGTTATTTCGATGCACACTGACTAGCATTCCTCAGACTCAGGCCTTACTGAATAAAGCCAAACTTCCTCTGGGGCTGTTGCTTCATCCTTTCAAAGATCTAGTGGTATGTTTCTCTAGTGCAAATAATTGTCTTAGGGAAGTTAGTGGTGAAAATTTTTTGTGGCAATTCAGGAATCTTGTAGAATTTGAACTGTTTTTAGGAACTTGATCACTGATGGATTTCCTTTGTGCTCTTTTGTTGTTACACTTGTTCTGTGTCCTCCCCACTTTTTTTTTTTTTCCAGTTTTTTGAGACAGGGTCTCACTATATAGTTCAGGCAGAACTTCAGCTCACTGTGTAGCCCAGGCTGGCCTCAAGCTCATGACAATCCTCCTGCCTCAGCCTTCTGAGTGCTGGAATTACAGGTGTGTACCACCATGCCTGGCTTTTCACTCTATTTTAGATTGATATTTTTATTCATTTTCGAGACAGGATCTTGCTGTGTTGTTCAGGCTGGCACTGAACTCACGGCAAATCTTCCTGCCTCAGCCTCCTGATTGCTGGGATAACAGGTATATACCGTCATGCCCAGCAGTGATTGGCAGGTTTCTTTATAATTCAATGAATAATTTTATTACCAAACACTTCAAAACAAAGTAAAATAAGTATGTTATTGAAAAATTTAAGCGGTGGACCGGGGATATAGCTCAGTGGCACAGTGTCTGCCTGGCAAGTGTGAGGTCCTGAATTGGATTCCCACTAAACAAACAAACAAACAAACAATTCAAGAGGTGCTGAATAGAATAGAGGTGCTAAAAATAATACGTGAACAATATTGTTTTAATATGTTGTAAATTATTTGTCTATTACTTTACCCTAATGTCCCCATTCTGCCATTCTTGCTATGAAGTTAGTTGCCATAGGAAGCTGTCACATCTCAGTAAATGAAGTAAAAAAGTTATAATCCGAAAGGGGAAAAAACCTGATTTACTTTTGTGCTAAGGCTCTGATATCTTGACACGTGTCCGCATACTCTTGAAGATTAGTGTTTGTTTCCCAAACCGAACCTGCACTTGGAGATAAGATTTTATTTTGTGATTTTTTTTTTTTTTTAAACCTTACAGTGCTGGGATCAAAGCTACAGCTTCATATGTTAAGCAGGTGCTGTACCACTGAACTATATGCCTAGCTTTATTGATTTTTGATACAATGTTAGAACTTTTAATATGTAAGATAAACTTTTCTATATATGTGGGATAAACCTTTAATGTTACGTAACTAATCTTTTGTGAGAACTAAATAGGCCTCATCACTTCACATCAAAAGCTGTGTAATGAGCTGGGCTTGGTGAGCTGGTGTCGTGTCACATGCGTATAATCCCAGCATGGCAGGCAGAGGCAGGAGGATCTTGAGTTTGAGACCAGCCTGACTGCAGAGTGAGATCCTATCCCAAACCAACAAGCAAAGCTTTGTAGTATTCTCATTGTTCTAGAATGTCATTCCTGTTTACTCTGCCATCTATCCTAGAAAATACACTCTCTTGGTCTTGTAGTATGTTTAGTGAGAAGACAAGTACTTGTTTTAAAAGGCAAATTTTAATACAAATTATGCTAGAGCAAAGTGGGATTTAAAATCAGTACTTTTCAGTTATATACATTTTTTGTGTGGCAATTGTTTTTTTTTTTTTTTTTTTTGCTATTGGGGATTGAGCCTAGGGCCTTCCCATTGAACTACATCCCTAGCCCTTTTTTTTTTTTTATTGTTTTGCTTTTTATTTTGAGACAGGATCGTTCTAAATCACTAAATTATATAGGCTGGGATTGAATTTGTGATCCTCCTACCCGACCTCAGTGACCCTTCTGCCTCTGCCTCCCAGAGTGCTGGGATATAGGTGTGTACCACCACACTTGACTTTGTGTGGGAATTTTTGGTTTTGTTTTTGTGGTGCTGGGGATTGAAGCCAGGGCCTCTTGCTTCTAGGCTGTATGGCAGTTTGAACATGTTTTATTCTTTTTTCTCCAAAATTATATTGTTCCAGTAATGACTTGGAATTGATGGGTTAATATTTGTCTTTTCAAACGATCATTGCCTTTAAGAATTTAGTTCTGTTTTTACAGCAACTGCCTGTGGTTACCTCCAGTACAATTGTGAGATGCCGTTCATGCAGGACGTACATCAACCCTTTTGTCAGCTTTCTTGATCAACGGAGATGGAAGTGTAACTTATGTTACCGAGTCAATGACGGTATGCTTTTTTGAAACATTATATAGTTTCTAAAATTTGATAATAAAAAGTGAGGTAAAAGAAACAGAAAAGAGCCTGTAATCCCAGCTCCTAGGGAGACTGAGAGCAGAAGAGCATGACAACACGCTGAGGCCCCATCTCAAGAAGGAAAGAATGAAGCAGCCCTGTCAACTTACCTGTGATCAGTCCTTCCACACAGAAAGCTGCCATCACTGATACTTTTCTGTGGATTTATACTTGTAAATAAATAATGCTTTTTAAGCAAAGTATGTGGTATTTTGAGACCACTTTACATTTCTTCTATTGAATATATGAGTGATGTATTTCCTGTCATTACCTGGTTTTATGCCAGTTAACTTAAATATTTTTACTTTGAAATAATCTCATGCTTTTTCTCTAGGGTGAAAGAAAGTAAGCCTGCAGGATAGCTGCCTAATTCATTCCCTGCTTTGTGCAGGGAGGTGGGCAGTGCCGCAAGCATTGGTGAATGTAGCTTTCTCAGTGTCGGAGGAGGGGATCTTCCTCTGTAATTATTTCATATTTTTTTTTTTTTTTAAATGGTAGCAGAGTTATATTAAAGAGTGAGACTGGGCCAGGTGAAAGTGAGAAAAGAAGTACACCATCGTGGGTGTGAAGCTGCAGCCTATGTGTTGCAGTAGGATGTCAGTGTCATTGAAAGCTCTAAAAGGGTTGCCATCACTGCCCTACCGCTTGAGGGCAGCCACCATGCAAGAGGAAACCTAGTGGTAAAAACTCAGTGGCAGCTATCCTTTTTGTATTATGCACTTTGCAGGCTGATAGTCAGGGTAGGCCATTGTATGGAAAACATTCCAATTCTCCAGAGAAGTCCATGCATAGGGATTTGGGAATGGTTCTGTGATTGTGTCCTGGGATTTTACTTTATTTTAGTGATTTATTTTTTGTTTAAGAACAGAATATATTTATTGAGAGAAAGAAAACTTCTGTCTGAGAGAGAGACAGAAGTGGGTTGCCAAAGACTGTGTCTTTTCTAGGGACTTTTATAGAGCAAAATCACAAGATGAGTTGGGTCCAAGGTGGGGAAAAATGGGAACGCGCAAGGCAGGTGGGCATGAAGTGGGACAGAATTTGGTCAACCAATAAGATCACGAGTATAATTGCTGAGGTAAAATTGATTAAATTGGGATCCAATAGGGAAACGAGTCATGTAGCAAGCAGGAACAGGGCCTTTGCCTGTAGGAGTTTGGATTAGTGGCTACTTCTGGCTTCCTCAAGGTGATCAAGGTATCAAGGTGATTCCTGTTAAGAATATCAATCCCTGAGGTTTATGCTTAGGATATATCTGCATTTGTTTTGTCTTTTGTCTTGAGGTCTGACCCACAGCGGGAGATGTCTGTCTCCCCACAGTTGGTCTTCTGCACTGGCTCCTTCGAGGGCCCAGCCCTGTCTGCCTATGATGTTTCTATCTAACTCAGCTGCCTATAACATTCCCCACTCTGAAGAAGTACCCTGAACTGCTGTGAGGGAGAAATGAATGCTGACTGATCTGGCTTCTTCAGGCTGAATGGACTTGTAGTTGTTGATCGGTAGTCAGAGATACTCTGCAGAGGGTCTATCTAAAGGCGTACAGCTTTCAGTCTCCTCTAGTTATCTTGGTGGGGGACCTCCAATTGACACAGGGGGGAAGAAATTCCCAAACTACTAGATGTCCAGTATGAGTTCGAGTTCTTTAAAATTAAAGAATGAATTTTAGGAACAATGGAGGTTAAGAGCAGAATATATTTATTGAGAGAAAGAAAGCTTCTGTCTGAGAGAGAGACAGAAGGGGTCCCAAGTGGCTTGCCTTGTTCTGGGATTTTATAATTAACAGGTCATACTTACTTCTCCAACTAGCTGTGCCACCAATCTCCTGTCCCATTTCCCCTTGAGAGACACATATTCCCATAATTCTTTTCTTTCTTTCTTTCTTTTTTTTTTTTTAGACAGAGTCTTGATATGTAATTCAGGCTGGTCTTGAACTCACTGTGTAGCCCAGCTGCCCTCAAACTCAGCTTCCTGAGTTCTGGGGTTACAGGCATGCGCCACCATACCTGGCCAATCCCCATAATTCTTAATGGGGTGATGAGGGAGTGGAAGTCTCTGTTTTCTATAGCTTCTTCCAGCTGGAAGGGGCTGTAGACCCACTTTCTGGGGGGTTATATTCTTTCCAACTGTTTTGGGCTCACTGGTTGGGTTGAGAAAAAAGAAACCAATGAGAAAAGGATTAGTGACCACTGGGCTGTCTGTTCAGTGGGAGAAAGAAACTAACTTACTATTATGCTGGAGATGTAGAACCCAAATATGAGGAATAGGTCTGATTTCCATTCTTCTTGTGGAGGCATTAACTGGGTTAATAACAGGCTCTCTTGTTGTTCTTTACTGACAAAATATCTGCAGTAAGTGACTAAAAATGGGAATGAGAAGAAAAGGGGAAATAAACTTCAAGCAGGCTATAGGTCTGTTGCAGCTAGAAGAAAACCAGGGTCCACATATTCCCTTCCTTCATCCCATAAGCTGTTCCTGGTGCTGTGAGCCCCAGATTTCCAGCCCAGATGAGAGAGACAGGGAAAGAAGGAGAAAAAGCCTTGGTGGCAGTTTAGAGAGAAACAAAAAAATGTGCCCAAAGAGCCTCACCTTGTCTTCTGGCTGGCTAAGCCAAATCTGATACTGGGTTTCAGGGTGCTGGAGTCTCCTTCTATAGGTAGTTTCTAGGTTCATTCTGTTTCGAGCAAAGAATTGGTCAAGACAAGCACAAACGGTGGCCAAGTTTATTAAAGGCAGGAAAAGAAACAGGCTCTGCAGAGCAAGTTTGGGCCAAGTGAAAGTAGGAAAAGAAGTACAGCCTGCAGGTGAGGGCGTCCACCAAGCAAGAGAGAACACAGTGACCTATTTTATAACTTACATTTGGAGAATATTTATTGTCTAGCTAATGATATTCCAAGATTAGAGATGAAAATGGGTATGCCAGTATTCACACTAAAAGTAGATGTCTGTTTGGAAGTTTTATTAAGAAAAATAAAAAGTAAAACAAAAAAGTTGAAATGGAGGGATGTAAAGAGATTTTTAGGGGAAAAAAAAGAATTAAGATATGTATCATGTACAGGTACAAATTCCATATGATGACATAATCATTATGTATATCTAAAATGTACCATGCAATTAAATTTAAAATAGATTTTTAAAGACCACTTTACATTTGTATGTATTTTTGTAGAGAAGAATGAGTACAGATTAAAACATCCTTACTGTGTAGTAATTTAGGAAATATATGTATAGTGTTAGTTTACTTTAACAGTTTGTATGTAAATATTGAGTATATAAAATGAAATTGTGATATACAGAATGAATTGTGATAAAGGTTAAAACCCCTTTCATATGCATACAAGCCTATTTCCCAAACTGTACCTCACCCTTTATAGTACTGAGAGAATTTTTTTTTGTTTTTTTTTGTTTTTTTTTTTTTGTTTTTTTGTGGTACTGGGTATTAAACTCAGGGCCTTGTGCATTCTAGGCAGGTACTCTACCACAGACCTATATCCCCAGCCCAGTACAGAGGGATTTATTTTCTTAAGTAATTACTGGTAAGTCAGGGGTCGTGATAATTAATTGAGAAAATACTCTGAGTGCTAGTGTGTTATAAATACAGTTGATGCAAGATGTACATTTACCTTTTGTCAACTTTCTTGAGATGCAAGAATAACTTAAATGTCTCATTAATTAATGAAAGTGCTAATGACATATAGCTTTATCTCTGAAGTAGTCTCATAGCTTTCAAGGTTCATCTAGACTACATTTCATGTGTCAAATGTTGATGTCCTTGTATGATAGCAGATCTAGGAAAAAAATTGGTACTTAATAAAAGTTTTTATACTCTTTTGAAGCTATTGTAGGAAAACAGCTTTAGCAAGAATTAAGACAAGAAGGATATTAGGAGATGGGAAAGAAGAGTCACAGAGATTGTAGTTGTAAAAGCAAGGCATATTTAGTGCCGTTGAGTACATGGGGAACTTGAATAGAACATTTAAAAAAATGAATGTATCCCATAATACTAAATTAACTATAAACTCAAGAAAGTGGCCACATGTAAGGTATATTAAATTAATCCTTTAGTATTGATTAGTTTATCGATATGTATTAACTTTGTACAGTTCCTGAAGAATTCATGTACAACCCTTTGACCAGAGTTTATGGAGAACCTCACAGAAGACCTGAAGTTCAAAATGCTACTATTGAGTTTATGGCTCCTTCAGAATACATGGTAAACTTTTGTGTTTTTATGCACTATACTGATAATACTGGATTTTAAGTAAAACAATGTAATATGCTTTCACAACATTTTATGGATCTTTTTTTGATTTGTGGTTTTGGGTTTTTGTTGATGGTACTGGGGATTGAACCAAGGACTTTTGCACTGAGCTACATCTTGAACTTGGACTTTTCCTGTCTCTGCCTTTCAGATAGGTGGGATTACAGGTGTATACCACTGCACCCAGCAAAATTTTATTTTTTATTTTTATTTTTTTGCGGCACTGGGGATTGAACTCACAACCTCGCGCCTGTCAGACAGGCGCTTAAGTCACTGAGCCAAACTCCCAGCCCTGGTTTTTTGAGGCAGGGTTGCACTGTGTAGCTGAGACCGGCCTTGCACTCGCGTTGTAGCCCAAGCCGGCCTCGAAATGCTCCTCCTACCTCAGCCTCCCGAGTGCTGGGATTAAAGGCGTGTGCCACCATGCCCGGCTAAAATTTTATGTTTTAAATTTCGAAAGCATAGTATTTGTTGATTATAAAAGTCTTTAGTTTGTATATAAGGATACATCTGAAAAGTGAGAGCCTGTTTAAAATTCCACTTAAGTTTCTTGGGTGTTCATTGAGAAATTTATGATTTAGTATTTTCTCTGTTACAAATAATACTGTGGTGAATATCCTCCTGCAAGTACTTTTATGTACTTGTGAGACTATTTGAGGTCTTAAATTTTAAAAAATAATTATTTTTTAGCCAGGTATAATGACGCATGTGTGTAATCCCAGCACCCAGGAGGCTGAGGCAGGAGGATTGCTGTGAGCTTGAGGCCAGCCTGGGCTATATATAATGAGTTCAAAGCCAGCATGAACTACATAGTGAGACCCTGTCTTTAAAAAAAAAAAATCCGAAAAATAATTTTTGATGTTTAGTGCTTTACATTTTACAGAGCCCCCAGAGACTCCTCTTCCCTGCTTTTGGTTTTTTTTGAGACATTACTCTGCAATCCCCCTGCCTTAGTCTCCCAAGTGCTGGAATTACAGCGTGTACTATGATGCCTGGCCTGTGACCTAGTTTTTGTTTGGGCAGTTGGGTCCATTATACTGTGGAATTTATGAGATCAGTCTCTTTCACCACAAAGTTGTAATGGAGAAAACATTTTGTGGCATTTAAGTGGTTGGTCATAGCTTTCTGCAGTGTGACTCTTTTGAATTGACCTTCCTAAGTTCTTTTATCTCTCAGATTTTGCAAAAATGGCTTTCTTTAAATTCAGAAATTTATAACAAGGTTTTTGCTCCTTCCCAGCTTACTTGCATTTTATGAATTGGTAAGTGGTATCTACACAAACACATAAAGCATAGCATACTGTATACCTAATTCTCATTGTGGGTATTTGCTACATTTACTGAATTGGAAACAAGTTGTTAGATTTGGAACTTTACAAAATATATGTGGGGCCTCACATTTTTATGGAATTTAGCTGAAATATCTTGGTTAAATAACAGATTAAATTATCACTTTCATAGCTATGATTTCCCTAAAGTCAGAGTAACATGAATACACAGGCATTAATCAGTGATGAAGGAAATGTCTTTGTTGGCACTCCTTAAGCCAAGCAGCTGGACATTGCCAGTCCTGCAACAGACCTTTTGTCATGTCTTCACTTCTAGAGACCCTTTCTGGAGCACAATAACCATAGATTGAATTTTCTTTCAGTATGTACGTATGAGCCGTGTAGTACAGCTTTATCTGTCATTGCTACTCAGACTGTAAATAATGTTTATCTTATGGTTTTGCTGTAGGTAGACACAGCAAATAAGCTTAAGTTTAATCTTTTTTTTTTTTTTTTTTTTTTTTTTTAAAGAGAGGGACTTGCTTTGTAGTTTAGTCTGGCCTTGAACTTGAACTTGTGGTGATCCTCTTACCTCAGCCTCCCAAGTGCTGCGATTACAAGCATGTGCCACCATGCCCAGCGCGTTTAATCTTGTTAAATGTATTTAATGTGATTCTTTTTTCTTCTCCAGTTAAGACCACCACAACCTCCAGTGTACCTCTTTGTATTTGATGTATCTCATAATGCAGTTGAAACTGGATACTTGAACTCAGTTTGCCAGAGTTTGTTAGACAATCTGGATTTGTAAGTGCCTTCATTTCGTTTAAATCTGAAACTAACAATGTTTGTAAACTGACTCATTTTCAAAATAAACACTGAAAAAAAGGCCATGTAACTATGTTCCAAAAGTCCACTTAAGTCAGTTAATAATGTAAAAGATGTTTGTGCAAAATTGTTAAACAACTGTACTATCTAAATCTATATTACAGATTAGAATTGGTATATAGTAATTTTTTGAAGCTTTTTTTTTTTTCTTGTAGTACTGGGGATGGAACCCAGGCTTTGCACATGCCAGGCAGGTGCTCTACCTTTGAACTATATCCCTAGCTCCCGAATCATTTTTTATTTTTTATTTTATTTTATTTTATTTTATTTTTTGGCACTGGGGATCAAACTCACAACCTTATGCCTCCCAGGCTGGTGCTTAAGCCATTGAGCCAAACTCCCGGCCCTAGTTTTTTGAGACAGGGTTGCACTATGTATCTCAGGCTGGCCTTGCGCTCACGTTGTAGCCCAGGCCACCATGCCCAGCCTGAATCATTTTTTATAAAATAACTTTAAATTGTCTGCAAAGTTGTGTACATACTTTGTGGCATTTGTAATGTATTACTTCCTAAGTAATTATACATAGCATTATAGGGAAGTAACAGGTTTTAGATTGCTGTATTACTGTTTCTCATTGATTAGTTGGCTAATGTGTGGTGTTTTCTAATTGAGGAGAATATGTTTTCCTAGGTAAGAACTGGGAGCTTTGGACATAGTTTATGTTGGGCTGTCTTTCTTAATACAAACTAGATATTTCATGTGATGTTTAGCAGATGTTTTATTTATTTTATTTTATTTGTTTATTTTTTTGGTACCAGGGATTGAACTCATAACCTCGCGCGTGCCAGGCAGGCGCTTAGGCCACTGAGCTAAACCCCTGGCCCTGTTTTTTGAGACAGGGTCTCACTATGTAGTTCAGGCTGGCCTTGAACTCATTTTGTAGCCCATTCTGGTCTTGAACTCACAGCGATCCTCCTGCCTCAGCCTCCTGAATGCTGGGATTAAAGGCATGCGCCACCATACCTGGCTAGCAGATATTTTTTTCTTTTTTTTGCGGCACCAAGGATTGAACTCACAACCTCGCGCCTGCCAGGGCAGGCGCTTAAGGCACTGAGCCAAACTCCCAGCCCTGGTTTTTCGAGGCAGGGTCGCACTATGTAGCTCAGGCCGGCCTTGCGCTTGCGTTGTAGCCCAAGCCGGCCTCGAACTCACAACGCTCCGCCTACCTCAGCCTCCCGAGTGCTGGGATTAAAGTGCTGGGATTAAAGGCGTGCGCCACCACGCCCGGCTCTACTAGCAGATATTTTATTAAAATATATATATATATAAAAATATGAAAACTTTGTAAAATACTTTTTTTAAAATGCTTTTTTATATGTTTGGTTTTAGGCTCCCTGGCAACACAAGAACAAAAATTGGCTTTATAACATTTGACAGTACAATTCATTTCTACAGTCTTCAAGAAGGTCTTTCTCAACCTCAGATGCTAATAATTTCAGATATTGATGGTATGTACTATACATTTAAAATTATTGAACTGCCTTAGGAATGCTTCATAATAAAAGTATTTCATGACCGTATAGCAAATTAGGAGTGTATGGTATAAGACTGCTATATAAATGAAAAGCCTAAATATAAAATCATTAGATAGTTGAAGTTGTAAGTGTTCTTCAATTCAGTCTCCCTTTATAGAAAAGGAAACAAGGTTGTGAATAAGTGAATTCTGAGGAAACAAAAACAAGATAATGTTAGGAATCAGATTAAATTTAATTTTAGCACTCCACCATTCATTCATTAAAATGTATTCGAGAGCTGAGGATTTGGCTCAGTGAATTGAGCCTTTGCTTAGCATGTCCAAGACTTTAGGTTTGATTCCCAGCACCACAAAAAAGAAAAACAACAACAAATGTATATATGTGTGTTTGTTTTTGGGTTTTTTTGGAGACAGGGTCTCGCTTGGTAATTCAGGCTGGGCTTGAACTCATTATGTAGCCCAGGTTGGCCTTGAACTCACAATGATCTTCCTGCCTCGGCCTCTGAGTGCTGGGATTACAGGCTTGTGCCACCATTCTTGGCGACAACAAATATATTTAAGGATGGATATGAAAACCAAAAAATTGTGTAGAGAGCTCAAAATAAACCCTAACATATAATGTCAATTAATATACCCGCCTTTGGAGACAAAGTTTATATAGAATATGTAGTTCAGCCTGGTCTTGACCTCTCAGTGATCCTCCTGCCTCAGCCTCCTGAATGCTGGAATTAAGTTGATTAATTTTTTTTGAGAAGAGTGCCAAGACTATTCAATGGGGGAAAAGAGTTTTTCACCAAATGGTTATAGGAAAACTTGACAAACAAAAAAATGAAGTTGGTTGCTTGCCACATCATATAAAGAAAATTAACCAAGAATGGATTGAAAATCTAAATGTAAGAGCTAAAAGTATAAAACACAGGAGAAAATCTTTATGACATTGGATTTGACAATGATATCCTACATAGGACACCATAAACAAGGCAGTGAAGAAAAGATAATTAGTTGGATTTTATTAATATTAAAAATTGTGGGCCGGGTGTGGTGGCGCACGCCTTTAATCCCAGCACTCGGGAGGCTGAGGTAGGCGGAGCGTTGTGAGTTCGAGGCCGGCTTGGGCTACAACGCAAGCGCAAGGCCGGCCTGAGCTACATAGTGCGACCCTGCCTCAAAAAAAAACCAGGGCCGGGAGTTTGGCTCAGTGGCCTAAGCGCCTGCCCTGGCAGGCGCAAAGCTGTGAGTTCAATCCCTGGTGCCGCAAAAAAAAAAAAAAAAAAAAAAAAAAAAAAATTGTGGTATGTCAGAGAACACTATCCAAAGTGTAGAAAGCCCACAGAATGTGAAAAAATATTTGCAAATTGTGTATCAAAAGTGGGCAGAGAGGGCCGGGAGTTCGGCTCAGCACCTTAAGCGCCTGTCTGGCAGGTGCGAGGCTGTGAGTTCGATCCCTGGGGCTGCAAAAAAAAAAAAAAAAAAAAAAAAGGCAGAGAAGATACGCAGATGGCTGCCAAAGACATGGAAAAGTGCTCGACATCACCCTCACTAATAAAACTGCAGTGAGGGCTGGGGTATGGCTCACTGGTGGAGCACCTGCCTAGCATGCTCGCGGCCTGGGCTCAGTCCTTAGCCCTTGAAAACAAACAAACTCCACGTGAGCTAACCACTGCATGTCTGTTAGGGGCATGGCTAATATTAAAGGAACGAAGGTGGGAAAGAACAAGTGTTGGCACAGTGTGAGAACAATGGAACCCTCATGCATTCGTGGTAGGAGGAAAATAGTATAGCTGCTGTGGAAATTAGCTCAGCAATTTGTTGTTGTCATTTTTTTTTTTTTTTTTTTTTTTTTTTTGAGAAAAGGTTTTACCACGTAGTTCAGCCTGGCCTCAAATTTGCATCGATCCTCCTGCTTCAGCCTTCCAAGTGCTGGGATTACAGATGAGAACCACCACACCCAGCCCAACCTGGCAGTTTTCAAAGTTAATGTCAAATTAGCGTAGGATTTAGTGTTTCTACTTGTCATTATACACCCAAAATAATGGAAAGCAAGGATTTGGACAGATGATTACGTATTATTCATGACAGCATTAATTAGAATAGCTGAGAAATGGAAGTGCTCTCAAGCAACCATCAGTAGCTGAACACAGAAGCAAAATGTAGTATATGAGTAGTAATGAAATATGATTCAGCTTTAAAAAGCAGTGAAATTCTGATACCTGTTACAGCATGGGTGAAATTTGAAGACATTTTGCTGAGCAAAATAAGGCAAAGACAAGGACAAATATTGTCTGATTCTACTTATATGAGAGATCTAGATTAAGCAAATTCATAGAGATAGAAAATACAATAGAAGGGGTTGAGGAAGAGGGGGATTAGGGAGTTACTATTTACTGGGTACAGGGTTTTTCTATGGGATAATGAAAAAGTTCTGAAGATAGATGGTGTTATGCAACATTGTGAGTATACTAAATGCCATTAAATTATGCACTTAAAAATAGTTAAAAGGGTGAATTTTGTGCATCATGCATATTTTATCATAATAAGAAAATTAACAAGTGGGTCATAGACCCAGGTGTGAGACTAACAGTGTAAAAGTGTTAGAAGAAAACAGTGAATTTTGGGTTAGGCAGCAGTTTCTTAGGTACAACATCAAATCCACAGGCATCAAAGAAAAAATGGATAAGTTGGGGTTCTTTGAAATTAAAAAGTTTTGACTTGATTTTGCAGTGAGTCTCTAGCTCCAAAAAAATATTTTTGTGTTTTAATAAATACCATCAACAAAATGAGTACCATCAAGACAACCCACAAATTGGGAGAAAAATATTTGCAAATTATACCTGATAAGGGATTTATACCTAGGTTACCTAAAGTAATGTAACAATGAAAAGACACTAGCACAACATTAGATTTGAACATTGCTCTACTCATGCCCAGTGTTCAACATTCTTGGAATATGGCTATAGCTCCATGGTATACTTAGCTTCTGCAAGGCTCTGGGTTTGCCTCTCTAATACCGTTCACAAGAGTAGATGGTAGAGTTTTTATATGACAGTTAAATATGTAACATTTCAAATTATTTATTGACGTAAAAACTTTATAATAAGCCTTATTTTTGTATAAGCAAAATCACTATAGAAATGCAGAAAATAATTTTCCTTATAATTCTCTACTACCCATGTTCTCTGGTTCTTCCCATCTAAGGAAGGGAATTTAATTCCTAAATCAGAATAAATGTGAATTCTGAGTGGCTCCCCTATGGTGGTCCATTTGCACACATTCTGATGTTTTTGATTTTGTAGTCCTGCAGAGGGGCATTGGTACAGACCTTTTTTTTGTTGTTGTTTTGTGGTGCTGGGTACCAAACTCAGGGCACTGCACATGCTAGGAAAGTGCATTGCCAATTGAGCTACACCACTAGCTCCTGTGTGGGCCTTCTTTATGAGAAAACATCAGTTTGAATGACAGAGGTATTGGTGAACTGTGTTACTTCTGTATAAAGATAGAGTATTCTTTTTGGTGTTTTTTTTTTTTTGTTTGTTTTGTTTTTTGTTTTTTGTTTTTTTTTTGGTCTTTTTAAGACAGGGTTTCACTGTGTAGTTCAGGCTGACTGTGATGTCACTTCGTAGCCCAGGCTAATCTCGAACTTGCAGAGATTCTCCTGCCTCAGCCTCCTGAGTGCTGGGATTACTGGTGTGTGCCACCACACCTGGATTTTTTGTTTTTGAGACAGAGTCCCATTATGTAGTTCAGGCTGGCCTTGAACTCTCAGTGGTTCTCCTGCCTCAGTCTCCTGAGTGCTGGATCATAGACATGCACCACCATGCCTGGAAAGATGTATGGTTCTTGTGTGTCTTGTTAGTTGCCTTTTTTTTTTTAAATGCCAGGAGTGTCTCTCTGGCTGGCTCACCAAATGAAGGCAAAGCAAGATGCTAAATGGTTGTTTGTAAGAAGCAGAATACTTGCACAGACCTTGCCAAGTTCTGCTTTCTGATTGGAAGGCTGTTTCTGTTTTATAAGGCTACAGGCAAGAAGCAGAAACCTCAAATCCCTGTTCCTCTGCTGGCTCTGTGGATGTGCAGAGATGGTGCATAGTGCTGTGCTAGTGGGGGAAACAGCTTTCCTTTCAAGGATGGGTTAATCACATCAGTGTCACTTGTTTTGTTTAAAGTAAGTATTCACTTGTTCTTTCAGATGTTTTTATACCTATGCCAGAAAACTTGCTGGTAAACTTAAATGAAAGTAAAGAGGTAAGGCACATTTTCTACCTGCCATATTTAATTGAAACACTTGAAAACATCTTTTTGAAATAAACTTTGAGTAACATTTGCTTTTTTCTTTGACAGTTCTAAGATATGTAGTATTTTATATTTGCTCTTAGTCGAAGCTCATTTGGTGAATAGCTCTCAGGTTGCAATCATTTTTAAGTCCAATGCAGCAAGTTGTAGTAGGATAGAAGATCAGGCTGTTTTAGATGGAGGAGCTCCAGGAAGAAAGCTGTCTGGCCCGCGTCTGGGAAGTTGGGAGGGTTGCTGTGATAAAGCTTCTGGTCACCACACAGACGCACATTAGCCATTAGCCGGGCTGCTCTCAGTGCCCTTTGCTTTTCTGATTCACAGAGCGTCTGTCAGTGGGGTCAGTTCAGAAGAAACTCTTATTCCCTGCCTGGAAATTGCCATGCCATAATACAGTGAGAGGTGAACAGAACGTGTCTGAGGCGGGTGTCGTCTTCCCTGTACATGCATATATGCCGTAGGGGGGACATTTTAACTAGCGAGTCTGTGGTCTCTGCTGTTGGCATTGGTCACTGTGCCGCAGTGTGAAGTCTTTCTTCCCCATTAATTCTCTTTATTTGTATGACCTAACCTGAGTAGGTAGTCGGTTTTGATTTTGTTTTTCTTTTGTAATGATACTACTAGTTGGCAAAGTTACTGCATATCTTAGATTTTGTGACAGGGAAGAGTTAAATTCATTTTGAAAGTTAACCGAATAAAGCATGTAGAGGGGATGGAGAAAGCCATGTTTCCTACCATTAAATATGTCAAATTTGTAACTGTGATAGTTTTTGGATAAATTTTGGACTTATAGTCTTGCCGGACTGCTGCATGTACAAGAACTATAAGACCCCAATTTTAATGTCTTGCTTGCCAATTTATATTGTTGACTTATAATGCCTTTCTTGTCATTTGACCAACTACATTGTTGACTGTAGTGTCTGTAGATTCTTTGACCATCATCATAACTCAATGTCTTGTCTGCTGTATTAGATACTGGCTTATTGTGGAGGAAAATTCAATTGTAACACTCTTGGGTTTTCTTATTTTACAAGCTTGTCCAAGGTTTACTGAAAACTTTACCACAAATGTTTACCAAGTCTCTGGAGACCCAGAGTGCCTTGGGTCCTGCACTTCAGGCTGCCTTTAAGCTGATGTCCCCAACTGGTGGTCGAATGTCTGTCTTTCAAACACAGCTCCCAACTCTTGGAGTGGGAGCCCTGAAACCACGAGAGGAGCCCAACCAAAGGTCATCTGCTAAGGTTAGAAAGCCGTCAAGTGTGTGACAAGATGTATGCTGGTGCTTTCTGTCCCTTTGACCTCAGAACTTATTTTTATAAAATTTATTTTTTGGTTGTGGGGAAGAGGGGATATAGGGAACTAGATAAAGAATTTCACTTTTTCGTTTTGTTTTTTGCAGCGCTGGGATGGAACCCAGTGCATACTAGGCAAGTGCTCTATGCCTGAGCTGTATCCCCAGTTTCAGTGTTTTGCTTTTGTGTAGGCATACCTATTTTGGTACATTTTTCTTTACGTGATTCACCCTGTCTCTCTTATCAGGCCACTAGCAATCCAGACTGGCTTTGATGAGAAACTCTAGGGGTCTAAGAGAATATACTTTGCTAGGGACAAAGTGGAACCTGATCGACTTAGGAGTTGTCAAAATTTGTTTTATTGACAACCACAGTTTACTTTTGAGTACCTTGTGTGTGTCAAGAACTTGATACCCGTATTTCCCAGAAGTGAATGAGAAGCCGATATATTATACAGTTATATTACTCCTGTAATCAGCTGCCTAAGATCAATTGTGGACTTGAATAGTATTTCTTTTTTTTGTTTTTTTGTGGCACCAGTGATCGAACTCACAGCCTCACGCCTACCAGGCAGGCGCTTAAGCTGCTGAGCCAAACCCCCAGCCCCAGTTTTTTTGAGGCAGGGTCGCACTGTGTAGCTAAGGCCGGCGTTGCGCTCGGGTTGTAGCCCAAGCCGGCCTCGAACTCACAATGCTCCGCCTACCTCAGCCTCCCGAGTGCTGGGATTAAAGGCGTGAGCCACCACACCCGGCTTGAATAGTATTTCTTTGCTCCTTTGTTTCTGTTTATGTAAAATAAAAATAATGGTAGTGCTTACTGCTTAGGGTAGTTGAAAGGAATAGACGTATTTTGTATTACATATGAATTGCTTAGCATGCTAAGCATTTTAGTTATAATTGTTGTTATCTATTAAAATATTAGTATAATGGAAGTATTTCTTCTGTGCAAAAGAACAATAGCAACAAGGAAAAAAACCTCATATAAAATTCTTTTATTATCTTTTTCTTTTTTCCCTGTAGATACAGGGGATTGAACACAGGGCCTTTATGCTGAGCTACTTCCCCAGCTGTTTTTAAACATTTTTTGAGACAGGGTCTTCCTTGCCTGGGCTGGGCTAGAACTTTTGATTCTCCTGCTTTAATCTCCCAGAGTGCTGGAATTACAGGCAGGTGTCGTTCTCCCTCTCCCTCTCCCTCTCCCTCTCCGTCTCTCCATCTGTCTCTCCCTCTGTCTCTCTCTCCTCTTTCTCTCCCTCTCTCTCTCTCTGTGTCTGTGCTGGGTGTTGAACACAGGGCTGCATTCCTAAGCGTTCTACCACTGAGCTATAGATCCCCACCCCTAAATGTTTCAGAACATCCTTAAGTAGTGCAAGTCTCTTAATGAAAAATCAAATTGTAAACAAAGCAAAAGCTTTGTATAGAATGTCCAGAGATAATTGTTATTAACACCTTGGTATATTGATGTGTATTTATATTTTTTGATAATTTAATGATTTTTAAAATTCTCCTTTGTAATTTATCATTAATAGGAAATACACCTGACACCATCCACTGACTTCTATAAGAAATTAGCCTTGGATTGTTCTGGTCAGCAGGTAGCCGTTGACTTGTTTCTTCTCAGTGGACAGTATTCTGATTTAGCTTCACTAGGTAAGTACTTCCTAATGACTTTTTTAAAAAAAATATCAAAGTGGTGTTTACATGATGGTATGATAAGTAAGGGACAAAGTAAAACAATTTTTATTTCCTTGGGAGAGTGAATCAGTCAGGTTTTTTTTTTTTTTTTTTTTAAACAGCTTCTATGTTGAACTGGGATGTTGCTGTGTTGCCAAGGCTGGTCTAAGTGGTCATCACACCCCAGCCTCCCAAATAGCTGCAACTGCAGGCATGTGTTACCATGTCTGGCTAACAGATTATGTTTTGTTCTGTTAGTGGTGCTGAGGATTGAACTCAGGGCCTTGTACATAGTAGGCAAGCACTTTACCAGCCAAGCCATGTCCCCAGCCCTTAATCATTCACTTTAATGTATTCCAAACCTTATAGTCTTCTTTAATATAGGAGAAGAGAAATAGAGAAATTTCTATATTACTGTTTAAAGGAATGGAATATTCTTTTTAACAGTGTCTTGAAAAAGACAAAGCCTTGAGTCAGATTCCTGCAGTTACTTTAGCATTGTAAAAGGTGAAAGATTTCTACATTTCGGAGAGACCTTGGAGTCTGACATAGGGATAGTAGTTCAATAATGTGTGTCCTATTTAAAAAGGAGTGTATATTGTCTTCCAGGGTGTATTTCTCGGTACTCAGCAGGCAGTGTCTATTACTATCCATCATACCATCATCAGCAGAATCCCGTCCAAGTGCAGAAATTGCAGAAGGAGCTGCAGAGGTACCTCACTCGGAAGATTGGCTTTGAGGCAGTCATGAGGATTCGGTGTACCAAAGGTAGAGAGCCCTTTGCTTTTAATATAGGATAATATTGTTTTTAATACCAATAAATATACATCTCTTTTTACCTAGTCTTATTTCTAAAATTTACTTTTTTAAGGTACTTTGCTGACTCTAGAATATGTACTTAAAAAGAGATAAGAAAGAAGAAATACTATTAAAAAACAGGGATTGAGCCGAACAGAGACTCAGCCAGGCATGGTGGCGCATGCCTGTAGTCCTAGCACTCAGGAGGCTGAAGCAGGAGGATTGCTTCGAGTTCAAGGCCAGCCTGAACTACATAGCAAAACCCTGTGTCAAAAAAAAAAAAAAAAAAAAGACTCTCCTCCCCAAAAAACCCACAAACCAAAATGAAAACAAACCAGGGACTATTATGAATATATTAAAAACTACTGAACTGTACACTGTAAAATGTTCAATTTTGTGGTATGTGAATTATCTTATTTTTTAAAATAAGACCATATTCTCAACAAGAATGAAACTGTTGCCAGGTGTGGTGGTGCATACCTGTAATCCCAGCATTTGAAAGACTGAAGTAGGAGGATCACTGTGAGTTCGAGGCCAGCCTGGGCTCTACAGTGAGTTCAAGGCCATCCTGAATTACATGGCAAGACCCTGTCTCAAAAAACCAAAACCAAAGCAAAACAAAACAAAGCAAAACGCTGTTATTCTACTTACTGAGCAATAGATCGTTTTTTGTTTTCCCTTGAGATGAAGTCTTGCTAGGTATCCCAAACTGGTGTTGAACTCCCCTCAGCCTCACAAGTAACTGGGACTATGGATACATATCACCACAGCTGACCTTATTATTTTAATGGAGCAATTATTTGATTGATTGATTCGGCTTTTTTTTTTTTTGTCTTCTTTTTCTTTCTTTCTTTTTTTCTTTATTTGTTTTCTTGTACCAGGAGTTGAACTCAAGTTCTCACCCCTTGCCCAGCAGGCGCTACACCACTGAACTATGTCCTCAACCCTGATTTGGTATTTTAAGACAAGGTCTCACCATGTAGTTCAGGCTGGTCCTGAACTCACTACATGGCCCAGGCTGACCTTGAGCTCATGACAAGCCTCCTGCCTCAGACTCCCAAGTACTGGGACTGTATTTTTGTAAAATGTGGTAAATACACATAACGTAAAATTTACCATTTTTAATCTTTAAGCCAGGCATGGTAACACATGCCTGTGATCCCAGCACTCTGGAGTCTAAGGCAGGAGGATTGGTGGGAGTTTGAGGTCCATCTAAACTACATCATGATGACCCTGTCTTAAAATTTTTTTTTTTAATTACCATTTTAATCTGCTTTCAAACAATTAAAAAAAATTTTTTATTACAGTGCTGGGGATGAAACCCAGGCCCTGACACATGCTAGGCAAGACACTCTCCCTGAGTTTACATCCTTAAACCCTTCATATTTTTATTTGTACAGTTCAGTGGTATTGAATACATTTTCATTGTTTTGCCGCCACTATCTATCACCAGAGTTGGAGGCTGGGAGTATTTTATTTTATTTTATTTTATTTTAAAGAGGATAAAACCAAGGAAAATAAAACAGAATAAAACCAATCAAAATAAACCAGTGTAAGTGATACTGGACTTCAAAACCTTACGAAACCAACAACAGTTACCATAATGGCTTTTGTCATCTTCAAGTAGCTGCAGGTACCTTTGAACATAGTAAAAATCGAACAGAACAGAATAGAATAGAAACAATAAAAACAAAATAGTGAATGCAATAAAGGACTTCAAAACAAGCCACTAGTAAATCCAAAATGGCTACCATAATATGTCTTGCTTTCTTTCAAATAGCTGCTCATGCCATCAGATTTAACATAAACAAACAAAACAAAAGAGAATAAAACCCAACCCAACAAAATAATGAAAATGATATGGTTTCCCATCTTCCCGGCTGGGATTGCTTCCTGGTTAGGCCTGGTTCTCTCCCTTCGCAGTCTGTGAATGGCGCTGACTCATGGAGAGAGGCTTGGTTGTGGCTGTCCCCACTCTGGCAGCAGCTTGAGCATGGCACTGGCTTCTCGGCAGGGATCACCTTCCGGTGAGGCCTGGTTCTCTCCCTCTGCAGTCTGTAAATGGTGCTGACTCACAGAGAGAGGCTTGGGTGCGGTTGTCCACATTCCAACAGCAGCCTGTGAATTTAAGTTTTTTTTTTGGTACCGAGGCCTGCCAGGCAGGCACTTACACCACTGAGCTAAATCTCCAGCCCTATTTTTTTTGAGACAGGGTCTCACTATACAGTTCAGGCCAGCCTTGAACTCACTTTGTAGCCCAGGCTAGTCTTGAACTCACAACGAGCCTCCCATGTTAGGCTCCCAAGTGCTGGGATTAAAGGCATGCACCACCAAACCCGGTTTAAATTTTATTTTAAAGAGAATAAAACCAAACAAAATAAAACAGAATAAAGCCAATCAAAACAAAACAGTGAAAGTGATAGTGGACTTCAAAACAGGGTAATAGGAAATCAACAATGGTTACAATAATGCCTCTTATTGTCTTCATAATTGCTGCCCATATTATCAGACATAATAAAATCAAACAAGCCGGGCATGGTGGCGCACGCCTTTAATCTCAGCACTTGGGAGGCTGAGGCAGGAGGATTGTTGTGAGTTCGAGACCAGCCTGGGCTACAAAGTGAGTTCAAGGCTGGCCTGAACTACGTAGTGAGACCCTGTCTCAAAAAGTAGGGCTGGGGATTTAGCTCAGTGGCCTAAGCGCCTGTCTGGCTGGTGCAGGAGGTTGTGAATTCAGTCCCAGGTACCAAAGAAAAAAAAATCAAACAAAACAGAACAGATTAAAACCAATCAAAACTAAACATTGAAGAAAACAAAACAATAAAATGGAACAAAACAAAACAGTGTGAATGGTATTGGATTTCAAAAGCAAGACAGAAGGAAATCCCCCATAGATGTTATATTGCATATTGTTATCCTCTAAATAGATGCTCAGACTACTGGCTTTAGGCCTGCAAAGTCAATCAAACAATGCAAGCGTTAAGTTATTTTTATACCTCAGTTACTATCAACTCAGCCCATGATCCTGCAAATCAGCCAGTTGCTTATGGTGGGGGTGGTCTTATTGTCTTCCAGCCCGCACACAAGCTGGCTCTCTATCAAGCCCCTCATGGCTGCTGCTGGCTCATGGGAAGGGTGGATTGGCTTCTTGTTTCTCTTCTGGCTCTGTATGGTGGCCACTGACTCACAGGAAGGGTGGATTGGTTGCTTGTTTCTTTTCCTGGCCCAGCATGGCCACTACTGGCTGGGAGGTATTTTTATTTGTGTTTTCATTCTTGGTTTTTCATTTCTCTGCATTATCAATCTGTGGATTTGGTGGGGGGATAGTACTGGGGATCGAACCCTTTATTTTGGTCTTTATACATGCTAAGAAAATGCTCTACTGTTGAGCAACATTCCCAGTCCTCTGCTTTTTTTATTTATGTATGGCAATACTTTTACTCTGTGAGGGTGTATAAGGCAATTAGTTTTTCAGGTGGAGAAGTTAGGCAAGCACTGTACAACTGAGTTATGTCCCCAGCCCTTTTTATTTTTTATTTTGAGACAGGTTTTCACTAAGTTGCCCAAGTTGTCCTCAAACTTGGTGATTTTTCTGCCTCAGCCTCCCAGATAGCTGATATTACAGGCATGTGCTGCTGAACCTGGCTTTTCAAAAAGTTTTTTTTTTTTTTTCTTTTTGAGACAGGGTTTTGTAGCTGGGCTAGTCTAGGTTGGTCTAGCTAGACTGGTCTTGAACTTGTGGCAATCCTCGTGCCTCAGCCTTGCAAGTGTGGGATTACAGGTGCACACCATTATGCCCAGTTAAAAATTTTTTTTCTCCCTTTCTCCTACCCTCCTTTTAACCCCTCCTCCCACTCCATAAAATGTTTTAAAAACTGCATCTTGGTGAACCATTTTTTTTTTTTTTTGCAGCACCGGTGATTGAACTCACAGCCTCACACCTTCTAGACAGGCGCTTAAGCCACTGAGCCAAACTCCCAGCCCTGGTTTTTTTGAGGCAGGGTCGCACTATGTAGCTCAGGCTGGTCTTGCGCTCGCGTTGTAGCCCAAGTGGGCCTCGAACTCACAATGCTCCGCCTACCTCAGCCTCCCAAGTGCTGGGATTAAAGGCATGCGCCACCACGCCTGGCCAGTGAACCATTTTTTATATATACAGACTTACACACTTCTTTGTCATTTCTGATTTTTTTTTTTTTTTTTGGTGTGCTGGGAATTAAACTCACGACCTTGCACTTGCCAGGCAGGTGCTGTGCCGCTGAATTGTATCCCTGGCCCCGCATTACTGTTTTAAAGTTGGCTTTTATTTCACAAGCAATACATGCATTTGTTGCTTTTCTAAAAATAAATTATTACTGAAAGCGAATATATGTATGTGTGTAGGCATAGCAAAAATTTTCACTCCATTATTATGGTTACTCCAACCACTTTGCTGTGTTATTATTTAAACTTTACTGTCTGATAAGTATATAAGACAAAATGTGAGTATCCATATGGACGTACATAAAAACCACTTTGATAATTTTTTTTCTTCTAGGTCTTTCCATTCATACTTTCCATGGGAATTTCTTTGTTCGGTCAACAGACTTACTGTCTCTGCCCAATGTCAACCCAGATGCTGGATATGCAGTACAGATGTCAGTGGAGGAGAGTCTTACTGACACTCAGTTGGTTTCTTTTCAGTCAGCACTCTTGTATACATCAAGCAAAGGTAAGTTTTTTATTATGTAAAAAAATACAACATAAGATCTACCTTCTTAAATTTTTAAGTGTACAATACTGTATTCTAATCACAGTGACCTATGTGGTATTGTATTTCATGGCTATGATAAACTCTTTTCTTTGGAGGGAATTACTAATTTCTAATAACAAAAAAGTAATTCTAATCAGAAGAGCTTTGTTGCTGTTCTCAGTGAAGTAGAGATGACTGTCCTCGTTTCCTTAAACCATGTGATTTATTCATTTCATGGATATGGCTGCTGTACATCAGATGTCAGTGACTCTGGTAGCAGCAGTTAAAAAATCCCTTTCTTTGCAGAACTTGGTTCTAGTAGGCAAGTCAGATAGCACAGGGGTTAAATAAGTGCAGCAATAGTATGGCATGGGGTGATACTAGTTAAGGAGAAGAGTGAATCATGTTCAGCAGCAGGAAGTGCTCAGGACTTGACCTTCCCAGGGAGGATACTGGAGTTTTGAAGGAGCTCATGCTGGAAGCTAGGTACCGCTTTAAAGATGCAGTTTGTTCCTAATCCTTTTATAATTTGTTTATTATCCTAGGGTAATACAAAGGCATGTTAAATTTGCTTCTTTATTTTAAAGATTTACTCCTGCCCTCTAGGTCTGTTTTACCACCTTTAAAAACTGTTTTGGCCAGACAGATGCAGTGCTGCATGTCTCTACCCCTACCCGTTATGTAATAATCCCAGCTACTTGGGAGGGTGAGGCAGCAGGATTACAAATTCAAATTCAACCTGGGCAGTTTAATGAGTTCTTGTCTCAAAATAGGAAGGTTGGGGTGTAGCCTGTGGGAAAAGCACTTGCCTAGCACATGTGAGCCCATAAATTTTACTTGGTTCCTGGAACACGTGAGGCCCTGGGTTTGATCCTTGGCACAAGAAAGGGACAAAAGTTTTGGGAGTGTTTCTGTGCGGTGCCTGTCTGAAATCAATAAAAATGGGCATTTTGATAGAAGCCTATATTCTTAGGAAAATTCTGATTTGTGTGATTATAATTAATATCCATGCTTAAATAAAAAAGATGATTTCTATTTCTATACACAGTTTTTTTCTTGCTTACATTTAAACAATTTATATTCAGTGTGTGCAATTTTTTTTTTAATGATGCCAAGGTCGAATCCAGGACTTATATATGCAAAGTACATACTCTACCCCTGTGGTGTATACTCAACTGAATGCACCATTTTTATTGTAAAACTACATCAGTGTTTTTTTTAAAACTACATACGTTTTAACAAAACTTATGATAGTCATTTAACTGTCATCATAGTGAAGACATTACAATGTTTCATTACCTGAACATTTGCACTTGTTTTTATGTAGTAAGCCTCTCTCTCATTCCCAGCCCCAGATAACCACTGATTTCTTCTTATTTTCTTTTCATGGTACTGGAGATTGAACCCAGGGCCTTTGCACTGAGCTACATCTGCAGCCCTTTTTTATTTTTGTGACAGGGTCTTACTGAGTCAGTAAACTGCCCAGGTTTGGCTCAAACTTGTGATCCTCCTGCGTCAGGATTTCAGGTATAACCTGACCAGCTGCTACTGATCTGTTTTTCTGACCCCGTAATTTTGCATTGTGGGGCTGTCGTAGAAATGGAATCATGTAAAGGTTGCTTATCCTTTACCTGAAATGTTTGGGACTAGAAGTCTTTCGGATTTTTGATTTTTTTTCAATTTTTGGATTTTTGCATATTCATAATGAAATATCTTGGGGAAGGTATCCAAGTCTAAACACAAAATTTGTATATGTTTTATATATACTTTCTGAAGGTTATTAGTTTTTCTTAGATTTTTTCTTATGCTAGTGGGGATTGAACCCAGGGTCTTCCCATGCTAGACCACATCCCTAGCCTACCTAAGGGTTATTTTATACAATGTTTAGTGTGCCTTCATGTTGATTGCTACTCATCACATGATGTAAACTGTAAAATTAACCACTGGTGTCATCATATCAGCCTATACTCAAAAAGTATAGGTTTTGGAACATTTCAGATTGTGAATTTTCAGATTGTAGATGTTCAAGGTATACTGTATAGCCTTTTGAATTTGGCTTATTCCACTTAGCGTAATATACTTGAAATTTGTCCTTGTGTTTTGTCTGTCTAGGAGAGGAATTGCTGAATTATATATGTTTTATTTTATAACCACTTGCCAGACTGTTTTTCAAAATATTGTAACATTTTTCTTTCCCATCAGCATTGTATAAGAGCTCCAAGCCCGGCACAGTGGCACATACCTGTATTTTCAGTAGTTGGGGAGGCTGAGGAAGAAGGATCATAAGTTCAAACCCAACCTGGGCAATTTAGTGACTTAACAAGACCCTGTCTCAAAATAAAAAATATAAATAGTTGTGAATGTAGGTGAGTGTGAAGGTCTTGGGTTCAATTCCCAGTACTAGAGGAAAAAAGTTCTAGCTACTCTGAATCTTTTGCCTTTGTAGTGTTTAGTTTTGTTTTTGGCATGAGTTTTTTAAAGTCTGTAGTGTTACCTAGTTTGATTTCAGTACCAGCTCCAGAAAGGAAGATTTTATTTATTTATTTGTTTATTTATTTATTTATTTATTTATTATATTATTGTCCCTTACTATCATGCATTGTTCCCAAAGGTGAAAGAAGAATTCGGGTCCATACTTTGTGTTTGCCAGTGGTTTCAACTCTGAATGAAGTCTTTCTTGGAGCTGATGTTCAAGCAATTTCAGGGCTATTGGCAAATATGGGTAAGAGTTGTTTTCACTTATAAATATTTTGTAAGTAACGCAATTAGGAGAAATCTCATAATTTTGTTTCCTTTAATCAGCTTACATTTTTTCAGTGTTTGGGTGCTTGTAACTATTTCAGTGGAAAGCTCTGCAGATAATCTTATCGTTTGTATTTGTTCAAACAGGATTATTAGGGGTCCCCCCCATTAAAAAGCCATATTGAGATATAGCTATGTAACATATTTTACCCTTTCTACTTGTACAGTTCCTTGGTTGGCTGTCCATGTAATTTTAGTGCCCTTTTTTTTTTATTGGTAGTAGTACTGGGGCTTAAACCCAGGGCCTTTGCACTCAGTTATATCCCCAGACCCTTTTTATTTTTATTTTGAAACAGGGTCTCACTAAGTTGCCCGGGGCTCAAACTGGTGATCTTCCTGCCAGAGTGCTGGAATTACAGGCCTGCATCACTATAGCGAGCACAGACTTTTTTAAATGAGTTCTGTAACATGGGCAACAAGAGACCATCATGTATTATAAAATCATTAGGCCTACAGTAGTTGGATTTGAGATCGAAGCCAGTTTACTATCACACATGTGTTGCAGCCTGGCCCAAACATTACTATTCTTTGATATAGTTGCTGACTTGATTTTAGTATAGTTGCCAACTTGATTTTGGTTATTGTTCTTCTTGTTATTGTTGCCTTTTCAAATTCACAGTTTAACATCAGTTTGACTCTTGCTACCTTTTTCTTTCAGGAAAGACTTTCAGAGTCTGTTTGCTTCAAATTCAGATCTGCCTATAACAGGAAGTTACCCATAACAGGAATGGTTACCCAATGTCTGAAATTTTCTCTCACGTAGCCTAGAGAAGGAGCTATCCTCACTTTAGTGTTATAAATTGTTAAAACCCGAGCATTGTGAACTAAGAAATTTGAAGTCCACTGCTTTTATTTTTTTGTTCAAATCATATTTTTTCATAATAGCATGAACATTATCATCATTATTGACAACAATAACTATCAGGCAGTATTTGTCGATTTAAAGAAAAGTCTTCACAGTAGCTTCACAATATTCCTCATTCTTCTTGTCTATATGCAAATTTTGATCAGAGCAGTTAGTAAATAATTTAATTGAAGGTATTTTGATACCACATGGATTGAATTCAGTTGAAGGTTGAGAAGTCTTCAAAAACAATTATGCTGCTACTCCCTTAATATAGTTTTTAAAAATCATCTCTTCTGACCTATCCAGTAGAGCTGCTTACCTTCCGTCTGTCTCTCTTTTGTCCCTGTCTTCCCATCACTTAGCGGTTGACAGGTCTGTGACTGCCAGTTTGAGTGACGCCCGGGACGCACTAGTGAATGCCGTCATTGACTCCCTCTCAGCTTATCGTTCCTCAGTCCTCAGCAACCAGCAACCAGGACTCATGGTTCCTTTCTCTTTGAGACTTTTCCCACTTTTTGTGTTGGCTCTTCTTAAACAGGTAAGAAAAACAGAAAAAGAAAAAGTACAGTGAAAGTATCATACTCAAAAATTGTATTCTATGCACTCCTAAATACTACGTTTTTTTTTTTTTTTTTTGTACCTGGGGTTAAACTTACAGCCTCATGCTTGCCAGGCAGGCACTTATGCTGCTGAACTGTATCTGTGGCCCCTATGTATGTAATTTTATGCCAGTTAGATTTTCTTTCTTCCCTCCTCCCTCCCCCACTTTTTCCCCTGCCAGCCCTTCTTCCTTCCTGACATCACTTTGTTGGCCAAGCTGGTCATAAATCCGCAATCCTCCATTATCCTCTGAGTAGCTGACTAGTTATTTTTTTGAGGACCCTTTACTTTTTATTTTAATTTTGAAGGGATTAGAGCTGAATAAGGTTACAGATAACTGATTTAGAACAAGTGTCTTGCTGGGCCTGGTGGTATACACATGTAATCCCAGCATTTGGGAGGCTGAGGCAGCAGGGTCACTGAGGGGTTGGTTTTGTGTGTGTGTGTATGGGGATGGGGTTCTAGGCTTTGAACTCATGACCTCACACTTGCCAGGCAGGCCTTTGTGCCGCTGAGCTATACCCTGTGAGTTTGAGGCCAATCTAAATTACATAGGGAGATCCTGTTTCAAAGACAAACAAAAACCAACAAGAGTCTTGTGTAGAGGAGATGATCACTAAGTATTCAGTGATGTTATCAGAAATTCAGATGATAATCAGCCTTCCAGTTTTTCTAAAATGGAAATTGTACATTTTTTGTGGGTATAAGAAAGCATATTCTCTATACCTGGAAGTAAAAAGGTGAACACAGAAGCAGAGGGCCGAATGGTGGTTACTAGATAGGTGGTGATACATACCTGTAACACTCAGGAGGCTGAGGCAGGAGGATGGCTGTGAGTTTGAGGCAAGTCTGGGCTACATAGTTCAAGGCCAGCCTGAACTACACAGCATGGCCTCGTCTCAACAAATAAACAGACAGACAAAAAGGATAGTGGTTACCAGAGGTGTGCAGTGACAGGGTGGGGTGGAGGGAGGGGAGTGTGTGTGGAGATGAGAGTTGGGTACAATATTTCAGTTAGATAGGACTAATAAATAAATCGTGTGTGAGGCAATAGATTATTAATTTACTCGTTTCACTCGTTCCACATTGAATACCATTTCATGTAATTTTGTGTCCCATAAAGATTATAGTTGTAGTTGGACGTGGTGGCACATACCTATAATCCCAGCATTTGGGAGACTGAGGAGAATTGCTACGAGTTCAAGGCCAGGCTGGGCTACAAAGTGAGATCAAGGTCAGCATGAACTGCATAGTGAAATCCCATCTCAAAAAGTGTCCCCCCACAAAGATTACAATTATAGTTAGTTTCTGATTTTAAAAATTAATTAATTTTTTAAAAAAGAGGAGGCCTATATGTGATTCCTTTTTTTTTCCCCTTTCTTGTTCCCTACTGTATTGTACTTCTTAATCTTTAAACTCTAGGTATATTTTCTCATACCTGTGCATCTGTTTCTAGGATCTTGACTGCTTCCTCTTTTGTTTCTTTTTTCGTTTTAAGACAGTGTTTTGGTGCTGAGGACTGAACCCAGGGCCTCGTGCTCAGTAGCCAAGCACTCTACCAACGAAGTTAAATTTCCCGTTCCTGATTGCACTTCCCTGCCTTTGTCTTTGAGCTCAAATGTTACGCAGCTCTTTCTGCAAAGCACTGTATATATGCGTTTTTCATTTGCTACTTATTATTATATACTCGCCCCTATTCCTCTGCTTCCCCAAAGAGAAAGAAAACTCTGGGCTGTGGAGTTGGCTCATTTATCCAATGTCAAGAATTTGATATCCAAGCATACAGACCTCAAGGGACCGTCCCTTAAAAATTTTATTTAATAGCCCCTGTTAATGCTTTTTATTAAAAGCACTGATCAAGAACTGCTCTAGATATTGATAATGTCTCTTTTTTTCTTGAACTGCAAAGATCTGCTGGCCTCTTGTCAGGTGAAAAAGCAACCTGCTACTTCCAGAGAAGAATGGCTTTTGAGTCAACCATTCTAGTTTCGCTAACTCAAGTTACATATTTCCATGTCTGGATGTCTGTGTATAGAGGTTACATAAATATGTACATCTTAATGTTTAAAAATCTGAGTTCTTCTCTCCTTTAGGTTTTTTCTCAAATCTTTTTTTTTTTTTTTTTTAAGTCTCTCTTTGTTTTAAGGCCTACACTCCTTGATCTCTCCAATTCTCCCTCCTAGAGCATAAATACCCTCACGCTGCTTATCTGTCTTCCCTCCTGTGTATTTTCTGGACCACATATATTGCTTATTTATTATTTACCTCTCCTTTTATAGAATGCAAGCTCTGTGAGGACAAGCAGTTTTGTCATTTTCATTATTTTGTTCCAGCACCTAGAACAGTTTGTAGTGCCTAAGAAACACCCAGAAAATATTTTCAAATGAACAGATTTGCTTCTTTCATTTCTCTTCATACTTGTCTTCTTAGTGACCATCCACTTACAATTTCAAAAGGCTTAAGGACCTTTTCTTATGTTCATTTAGTGAAATCTATTAAACACATGTGGCAGATTTGTTCAGGACAGTCTTGTTTGGCTTAGGGGCTGCAGCGTTGTGTTGCAGTTGGGGGAGATTGGACTGAACTCTGACACAACATGAGCAAATTTAGTCCCCAGCACTGGGGGAAAAAAAGTTAAAATAGAACCTCATTGTCATGTTGATTGAAACTGGCCTGTTTGGAAATGGGTCTAACCTGTCTGTCTGTCTGTTTCTCTCTCCCTTCTTCCCTCCCTCTCTTCTGAATTTTCAGAAGGTTAGATAACAATTTAGTTTTGGTTGGGTGATGTGACACTTTAATATGAGTGACTCCATTGTGATGTTTAGTCTGGTGCAGGACCATCGTCTAAAACTACATCCTTCTGTGATTATTGTGTAGTAAGTTACACCTATGATGGACAGAACTTCTTTGGAATATTTCATACCCTAATCCTTGGAATAGTTGGCTATGAAGAAATAGTATTCCTGTGACTGTTACATCATATGGTAAAATTGATTTCAAAAAAGGGAGGTTAGTTGGATTAACCCAGTCTCAGCAGAAATACTTAAATGCACAAAACTTTCCATTCCATAGTTACAGATTCTTTACTGGACTAAACTTTAGACAGGTTCCTAAACACTCTCCTAGGTCTACCTGTGCAGTTCCTTGTAAAATTCAGTTTTAGCAAAAACTCAGTTAAACCAGTTTAGTAAGAGGTTCCACCTTCAACATCCGATCATCCTCAGTATCTGGTCACGTTCCTCATTCACCACTGTCCTTCAGCGAGGGTCCTCTAGGCTGGGTTAGCTATACTTCCTTTTCCTTTTTCTTCTGTGTGATCTCTTCCTCTCGTGTCGTGGGATCATCTCCATGTGACAGTGAGCTCATGCACTTACAGAGCGTGGGTAATCTGACCATGAACTCTCTAGATGCAGTGGCCAATCTTTTTTTTTTTTTGGCACCGGGGATCGAACTCACAACCCTGTGTCTGCCAGACAGGCGCTTAAGCCACTGAGCCAAACTCCCAGCCCTAGTTTTTTGAGGCAGGGTCGCACTATGTAGCTCACATCGGCCTTGTGCTCGCATTGTAGCCCAAGCTGGCCTCAAACTTACAACGCTCCTCCTACCTCAGCCTCCCGAGTGCTGGGATTAAAGGCGTGCACCACCACGCCCGGCTCTTTTTTTGTCTTTTTTTGAGGCAGGGTCTCATTATGCAGTTCAGGCTGGCCATGTGCTCACATTGTAGCCCAGGCTGGTCTCAAACTCTCAATGATTCTCCAGCCTCAGCCTCCTGAGTGCTGGGATTACAGGCATGCGCCACCACACCTGGCAAAAATATAATTGTTTTTTTGATACCAGGGACCAAACTCACAACTTCACGCTTGCCAGGCAGGCTCTTAAACTGCTGAGCCCTACAGTGGCCAGTTGTGCTCTGTTTGCGTGGCTATGGCCAATGACCAGAGAATATAAATTAAGTTCTGCATTACTGTCTGCATTTTTAAAGGTGTGCAGCAAAAATTCAGTGCTCTTTTTTTGGGCCACCAGCCCTACTGTGTGACCCAGGCACACCTACCAAGCCTACTACTGTAACGGAATGATACACATTGTTCTTCTTCTTCTTTTTTTTTTTTTTTCTTTTAATGTGTGTTTTGAGACAAGGTCTTGCTATGTAGTTCAGGCTGGTCTTGAATTCTTGGTGAACCTCCTGCCTCAGCCTCCCGAGTGCTGGGATTACAGGCATGTGCCACCATGTTCAGATTTTCATCAATTTAAATACTTAAAACCTTACTCCAAGACTATTAGTTTTCATGAAGCCAATATACAGGTTAAATTTCAATATTACTTATTAGTGCTGTACTAAATAGCCATCCTCAGTTGTATTATTTTTTATCATTGATTTGTAAGCTTTGGTACATTGTATAATTAACTGGAAGAAGCAATAACAGTCACTATTGGTTATCACCCAGCTTTATAGAACACTTAGTGGATGTCTTTCTGGTCCCCCATGATGTGCTTTATTTTGTCATCTGCAGTCTAATGTCATCCTTCCCATGGTGTTGCCTAATTGTTACTGAACTATTGCTGTGGTTCAGAGTGTTTAGTACCGTTTTACTACTTAGGAAATAGACACCAGGGAGACTAAATAACTTTGCCTCCCATCAGTTAATTTCTCGAGTTTCAGGTGAGGCTTCAGTCATTACTTAATATATGTGTAGGACTTCTGAAAAGATACTTCTTTTAAGTATAATTCATAGTAAATTTCCTAGTTCTTCTAATGATATTCCTTTAACAACTAACGCAAAGTTCTGTATTTTTTACATGTCTTTTTTGGGGTGTGCTGGGGTTTTATTTTGTTACAGAAATCATTCCAGACTGGAACAAATGCACGTCTAGATGAACGCATTTTTGCTATGTGTCAAGTGAAAAATCAGCCCTTGGTTTACCTTATGCTCACAACACATCCCAGTTTGTATAGAGTTGACAATCTGTCAGATGAGGTAAGATTGGTTTCTTTTTTTTAAAACAGTTTTTGGTTTTATCTTTTAAATTAACAAACATTAAGTGATTCCTTTCCTTTTTCTGTGGCTTTTTCCTTGAAGGTTTATAAGCTTAACTATATTTGGTCTGGTATAAAAATTAGGAAGGATTTGTTTGTTTCAATCTTTCTATGTTATTTCTTTTCTAGACTTACATAGAGAAATTTTGGTTTAGGTATGCTCCTGAAAATAGTGCCTTTATTGGAGAATTCCTAAGACAAATCTCTAGAGCAGATCTCAGAAATAGGGAGATTGTCAGATTGACAGAATAACCTATTATTTATTTAAACAAATTGGTTGGAAAGAAGTATTTCTTTTTTTTTTTCTTTCTGGTACCAGGGATTGAACTCACAACCTCGCAAATACCAGGCAGGAGCTTATGCCACTGAGCTAAATTCCTGGTCCTATTTTTTGAGACAGGATCTCACTATGCAGTTCAGGCTGGCTTTGAACTCACTTTGTAGCCCAGACTGGTCTCGAACTCACAACGATCCTCCTGCCTCAGACTCCCGAGTGCTGGGATTACAGGCGTGTGCTAACATGCCCGGCTGGAAAGGAGTATTTCAAAAGTAAAATTTTGTCTGAACACCCCAGGCCAGTGTTCAATATAACAGTGTTCATGACTAAAGAAAAAAATATTTATCTAAGTTATGATTTTTTTTTGCTTTTGATAGGAAATTTATCAGCGTTAAATTCATAAGCATGAAAATGTTAAATCATAATCTTTCTAAAATCTTCAAGATACGTATGCACACATATATATGAAATAATATTTTGGTAATCTTTCTAAAATCATTGTCCAGTTACAATGCACTTATATAGGGCTGGATGTGGTGCCACTTAATTCCAGTTCTGGGGAGGCTGAGGTGGGAGGATCATTATGAGTTTAAGGGCAGCCTGGACAACGTAGTGTCCTTAATTCCAGCCTGAATTGCATAGTGAGACCCTATCATGTGCACAGAAAATTTTTAAAAAGGAAAAAATAAAATCATGTGTTTAAGACCAGAAGTTAATTTGGCTTCCTTGAGATTCATAGTGGGTTTGTTGAGGTAAGTGGTAAATATTTCTTTGTCTTTTTTATATTTAGTTACAAATAACTGATTTGTCTAAATAACTAAAGCCTAGACTCTTGGAGGTAACATTCATTTGGTTTTTTGATTGTTGTTGAATTGTGACTGTGTTCCCTGTATCTCAAAACTTTACTCTTTTACCTACCTTCTCAGGGAGCACTCAACATCAGTGACAGAACCGTACCTCAGCCTCCTGTCCTTCAGCTCTCAGTGGAGAATTTGAGCAGGGATGGTGCTTTCCTCATGGATGCGGGATCTGTGAGTAGTTGGGTATCCTGGCCTTCCTCACTGTGTAATCCTGCACCTCTTTAGCAGTGGCCTTTGTTTCCTTTAGTATTTGTCTTCTTGAAGATACGCTAGACACTTTAACCTGTGTGTATGTCTGTCAGCCATTTGCTGCCTTTCTGGCCTTCTTGTCATGCCATGTATATATCTCACCAGCATAAATGCTAATTGTTACTAGTTCAGTCACAGGCTGGACAGTCTCACAAAATATGCTCATTCTTTTGATTTCTTACTATACTTAAAAGCAGCCTGGCATGGTGGTGCATGCCTGTAATCCTGGAGGCTGAGCAGGAGGATTGCTATGAGTGTGAGGCCAGCCTGGGCTACAAAGTGAGTTCAAGGCTAACCTGAACTGCATAGTGAAACTATGTCAAAAAGATCAAACAAACAAACAAATTGAAAACATACTCCGTGGTAAAGGTGAGTCAGCAGACTCTTGGTGGCTTCTTAAATAATTTATTTTTATTTGCAGGTACTGATGCTTTGGGTTGGAAAAAATTGTGCACAACATTTTCTCAGCCAAGTTCTTGGAGTTCAAAACTATGCATCAATTCCACTGATCATGGTAAGACTCTTTTATTGATTATAGAAGACTTAAAAGACTTTTCAAATGTGGCAAAAACATGAATGTCCCAATTTGAAATCAGAAATTAATATTGCAGAATTTTCTAAAAGAAAAAAGTGTTCCCATGGGTTACATTTCTTTTCTCATTAAATATCCTCTTCTTATGTATGTTTTTAAATTTGTGTTTCTGTTTGAAGTTGGGTCTCCCTGTGTTGACCAGGCAGGCCTCAAACTTGTGGACTGAAAGCAGTCATCATGTTGTAGCCTCTTGGGGAGCTGAGACTCCAGGCGTCTACTACCATGTCATCATACTGTATTTTATATTTTAGTGGTGCTCTTGATGTTAATGTGCATGGTTGACCTGCCTGTTCATATGTGCTTAACGAGGGGAGTGCGAGGCTGCAATCCTGGCTATGCTGAAGGGTGAGATAGGAAAATTACAAATTTGAAGTCAGCCTGGGCTAAACTGAGACTTTCTGAAAATTTAAAAAAATTTGAAAAATAAATAAATAAAGGAGGACTAGAGGTGTGGGTCAGATAAAGTGTACCCCTGAGTTCAAATCTCCAGCAACAAAAGGGGGCAGGGATATAGTGCAGTGGTAGAGTGCCTTGGGGTTCAGTCCCCAGTACCACATGTACACACAAAGAAGACAGTACTCTATTGTGTGGGAAAAACAGTGATTTTAATGAATAACACCTCCCCAAAAGTTTACTATAAATGGCATTGGTGTTGTGACTGTGCGTGTGTGTGTTTGTGTGTGTGTGTGTGTGTGTGTTTGTGTGTGTGTTATTGCAAGGGATTGCTTTGTCAGAGTCCTTAAACTATTGCTTTGGAGTAAGACTAAACTAATTGCCACACTGGTTTACCTAGCAAATGACAGTCCTTGTCTATTGAGTTAACATTGATTATTGAAGAAAGAAATAACAGACCTTTGTCACTAGCTGTGTGACCTTGGACAAGTCACTAATAGGCTCATTTGCAAAAAAAAAAAAAAAAAAGACTGCTCTTGTTTATGGAGGAATAACTGAGGTATTCCATGAGAAATCACTTATAAAATAATATAGTATTTGGGTAGTTTTGAATTTTGACATTAAATTAATAGTAGTTTTATTTAGTGTTGTTTTTCAAACCCCACTGCCAGTCTGTATCCAACTTTGGAATATGTGTTTTTTTGTTTTGTTTTGTTTTGTTTGTTTTTTTGTGGTACTGGGAATTGAATTCAGGACCTCGCACTTGCCAGGCAGGCACTATGCCACCGCCCTGGAATATGTGTTTTATTTTATAACTTTTCTGTAGTGATGAGTTCTATGACTGCATTCATGGAAATCAGGGAATTCATGTATTGAGAAAGATAGGTTACCGTTCTTGCTAGGATAAGCACTAGCTCTCAGACCTTGAGCAAAACCACTAGACTAGATGAATAGGCATTTTATTTATGTATTTATTTATTTATTTATTTTATTTATTTTTTTTTTGTGCCACCGGGGATTGAACTCACAGCCTCACGCCTGCTAGATAGGCGCTTAAGCCACTGAACCAAACTCCCAGCCCTAGTTTTTTGAGACAGGGTCGCACTATGTAGCTCAGGCCGGCCTTGCACTCGCACTGTAGTCCAAGCCGGCCTCGAACTCACAACGCTTCACCTACCTCAGCCTCCTGAGTGCTGGGATTAAAGGCGTGTGCCACCACGCCGGGCTGTATAGGTATTTTAGGTAGTTTTATGTATTGTCTATGGGTGCTTTATGTAACATCAGTGGATTGGAATAGTTTCAACAGAAACCTAATGACCTCTAAGCCAAAGTAATTTACTCTCTAGTGCAACAGAATCACCAGGTGATTGATAAAGATGTTAAAATTGGAGACATAGTGTAGACTATCCGTTGATACATAATTAAATTAGATATTGTTGGTTTTGTTTAACAGACAGACCTTCCAGAACTTGACACACCAGAATCTGCCAGGACTATAGCTTTCATCTCTTGGCTTAGAGAGCAGAGACCATTTTTCCCGGTACTTTATATAATACGGTAAGTCGAAGTTTTCATTGGTAAAATAATTTGTCTGATCTTGCGGGGACCTCTTTTGAATCACAGATATGTGTGACCTATGTGAACATTTTACAAGGATGTAAAAGGGAAGGGGATGTAGTTCAGTGGTAGAGCTTTCTTTGGCCTGGGCAAAGCCCCAAGTTCGATCCCCCATACTGCGAAATTGTCATTATCAGCCTCATCCTCATCTAGTGATTTTTTTCGGTAAATAGTACTAAATTGAGTCAAGCAGTGGCACATGCCTGTAATGCCAGCACTCTAGGAGTCTGAGGCCGGAGGAGCAGCCTGGGTTATTCAGTAACTTAATAAGACCCTCTCTCAAAATAGAAAATAAAAAAGGGACTGGGGAGATAGCTCCGTGCAAAGGTAATGGGATCAATCCTTAGTACTGCCCCTGCCATACTAAATTGTGTTTTGTAACTAATTATTGGATTTATCAAACTTAGTGAACTTTTTATTGTTATTTATTTTTATTTTTATTTTTATTTTTGGGGGGGGTACTGAGAATTGAACTCATGACTTTGCACTTGCCAGGCAGGCATTTATGCCATTGAGCTATATCCCCAGCCCTTAATGAACTTTTTAGTGAAACAGTTCACGGTTTCTTCTAATTCCACTTAAATTTTCCCCCTTCAATATGAAGTTTACATAACTAATGAAATAATCTTACAGAAAGCCTCTAGAAGTAGGCATTTGTAGGGTAAGTATTATGCTAGTTATCAAAACCTGTGATGAATCCACTGTTTATTTTATTCTTATGTCTTATCTAACATACATGAATATTTTTTATTCCTAAGGGATGAGAGTCCAATGAAAGCAAACTTCCTTCAGAACATGGTAGAAGACAGAACAGAATCTGCACTATCATATTATGAATTTCTCTTGCATATACAACAGCAAGTGAATAAATGAAGAAACTCGACTCTGTTCTTGCTAAGGAAATCACAATAATGCAGAATTCCTGGGAATGTGTGATACCTTCCTTTTCTATTTAAGTTTGTGAACTAATGTGATGATTAAGATGTTTTCACTGTGATTTCATCAGACTCTAGCAAATAAAGGACTACAGCAGAGAATCAAACGTGCAACTCCGAAACACTATTTTTCAAATCAGACTATATCTACATATGATTGGACATCTTTTTTTCCTTGCTGCCAATTATGTTTGAGTTGTTAAGGATGAAAATAAGACAATATTGCAGAGGCAAAGTACATTTTGTAAAATAAAAACTTCTGTGTTCCACATGTATATTTCTCATTTTTTTATTTTTCTGAATTTTTGGCTGCTACATTTAAAACCTCGTAAGACTAAGTATTGCAGGGAAATTACAGATCCATTGATAATGATCTTTTAAAATCACAAAATTAAAAAAAAATCATAAAATTTAAAGGTAAATAAAATGTAGAACAACTAGAATTTATTCCCCATTTCTGGTGATTTTTTTTGTTTGTTTTGTTTTTGTTCCTTTTTTAAGGAAGGAAAAGGGTGTTAGCTAATATTAGAGTAAACTAACTCTAGGTTAGCTTCAGAAGAATATGAAGTAATATGTTAAAGCTTTACATTCTGTCAGTATTCTCTACACTTGAAGAACAAAGTCACTATGATTTGAAGGGAAAGCTATAATTAGGTGGTTTTCTGATCTGCAGAAGACTTGAGCATACTGTGTTTTACTGAAATGAAAAGAATTTGAGCTGTCTTCATAAGTATATCAGGACTGGCAATGATAATAGGGAGAAGAGAAATTAAGTCACCTTGATCCTGTAATTGGGTTTTTGTTGGGTACATTTCTGCTCTGTGATACATAGAACAAGTATTATTTTGGTGAATTGTGGATGAATGAAATAAGTTAAAAATATCTCAAATGTGTTAGTAATATTTTTCTAAGGAGTTCCATAATTAAACTGGAAGCCACTCAAGAAATATTTATTCTGGGATATTAAACCTATGAGAACGGGAATGCTGCTGTTTAACTTGGTGGAGATTAAGATTACACAAATCCAATTTATTGAAGTTATGAAAGAAACTTGATTCCTGAACATGCTCACCAGACTGCTTTTTTGATTCAGCTAGAGAAATGTAGTCAAAACTGTTAAGCGAGTTTCGTTTACAAATAGGTAAATTATACTTCTGTATATTTAAAGTGCTGTGATATAATTATCTTTAAAAGAGTTTGGCTCAGTTTTTACAGATTCATCTAGTATGAACTTCTTAAGATATTCACATGTAATACTTGATGAAATGATTTTTTTATAGGTTGGAAAATGTGTTTACAATCTTGGTCTTATGTGATCACCAATGAAACAGTATCTTTCAGGTTTACATCCACATGGGCTGATTTTAACGGAGTTGTTTGGGGTAGGGAAGAGGTCCCTATAGAGTACACAGCTACTGCTTGCCAGCTGGATCAGAATAATTGGGCTTTATGAAAATATTATCTCCCTTAAGCAGTGTTAAGATTTGCTTTCAGTGTGCAAGTGGTACGTTGAGCTGGAAGTTTCCTTGAGAGTGGCTTCATTTATTAGGAAGCAATTTTCAGATTCTATCAAATTAAATTACATTTTCCCCTCTTTTTAAGAAACAGAGTCATTATGTACTGGTGTTTCTTTAACTAAAATTTTCTTCTAACTGTGATTTTAAATGTTGATATTCGTAGGTCCTTTCTTAATAGTAAGGACTTTTCTAGAGGGAAACAATTGTGCTTTTAGGGATAATCTTCCTTGTGCCTCACTATATCCCTAAGTGGGTATGATTCTTGTTATTACCATGTGCTTTGTTCGTATATTTGACAAATTTACTTTTAAAAATTATTTTAGATATTATATAACATGTGCAATCCAGAATAATTTTATAACAGGTCATAAAATACATAACTTTAGTTAGGATTCACAATATTTGCTCTCCAAATAAAAAAAAACAAATGAACCTTTTGGGAATATTGATATAAAACAATTATTTTTTGCAATATTGAATGTGGTTTTAGTTTTTTTTTTTTTTTTTTTTGGTAGTAGGACGCTACCTGCCTTATCATCCTGTATTACTTTTTGATGTAAAGCAACTAATATTTACACTATGCCATATTTTTTTTATTGTAGTTGTAAATTATGAAAGATCCTTGAATTTTCTACAGATCTACAACTACTAAAGTAACAGACAAGGGCAATCTTGGTATATAAATCTGAGCATGGCAATTCTACCATAAAAAGTACTCTATTTTTCTAATTTATAGAATTTTTTAAATAACATTTCTGTAAGTCTGACATACTAATGTTCACCCAAGCAGTACCATTTATTTTAGTTTGCATATATTTTCTCATTGTTTTTAATTTAATGTATGTATTGAGTCTCGTAGACTGTTTTGCAATAATTAGAGTAAAAGATTTATTTCTTCTAATCAAAGATGCATAACAGCTATTATCTAGGGGACCACCAAATGTGATTTCAAGATTTTGTTAACTATTACAAATATAATCCTTACATAGAAATTTTAATTTTGTAAAGTAGTGTATAATATTGTAACATTAAATTCTTGTTCTCAAATTCAAATATGTATCGATCTTCAGTGTGCTGTTTTAAATCTTGTTCTCTGAAGTGAGACAAGATTTGTCTTCCTTTTTACAGTTTGTAATTTTCACTGTTTATTCCTGTATAAAAAAAAAAGTCATTTGTAACCCATGCAAACAATTGTTTGATCTGTGCTAACTTATCACTTTGGCTATTCAATAAAGTTAATTGAAAGCACTTACATACAGGGACTGGTTCTTTAAAGTGGTAGAAAGACCTTGCCAATCATTGAGTAGTGCTACCTTATGCATTCAAGTTAAGTCGATGAAAAACTGTTGCTGAAGATGCTTTAAATCTGCTTGGAATGTATTTGGGAGATCATAACTGATATTGCCATGCTAAATAGAAATTGAACCCAGGGCCTTGCCTGATACAAACTGAATTCTTCATGCCTGCCCAATAAATAGAGCTTGGTTTGGGTTCTAGATTGAAGTTCATTTGAAGATAATCTCTCTTTTTTAAAATTTGAAACAGGGTCTTGCTGTCCAGTTCAGGCTGGCCTTGAACTTGTTGTGTAGACTGCCCAGGCTGGCCTCGAACTTGCAGTGATTACATATACCACTGAGAAGTGTTAGGAACTACAAAAACTGGACAAAGTTCCTCCCAAAATGGGTAAGTATGGAATCTAAATTCCTAACACTTCAAACTCTTATGTGACTCAACTTGTCACATGTCATCACATCTGTCTAACTGAATAACATCTGGCTTCTACAGGTTCTCAAATGACACAATTTTATTTATCTTAGAGTCGTAGTTGGTCAACTTTGTGTTTTTTTGTTGTTTTTGTTCTGTTGTTGTTTTCTTGGAGACAAGGTCTTGCTATGTAGTTCAGGCTAGTCTGAAATCACTATGTAGGCTGACTTTGAACCTGTGGCAATTCTCCTGCCTCAGCCTCCCTAGTGCTGGTATTACAGGCGTGCACCACTATGCCTGCCAACTTTGTGTATGTGTAATAGGGCTGTGGCTGAGTGGTTGAGCACTTGTGTGGCAAGTACAAGGCCTTGGCTTTGATCCTCGGCACCAAAAAACAAAACAACACAAAGATTTAGGAAAGGGGAAGTACATTGTTACTTGTATATTGATTTATTTTTGAAAAACTTTTATTCTTTGTATAAGTACATATTTATCATACATAGTGGTCACATTCATCTTTGGGGATTTGTACCTGCACATAATATATCTTTAATTATTTTTTCCCATCCTCCTCCTCCTAACCCTTCTTTCCCTCCCCATTTGCACAAGCTTTGTTTCCAGTTTTTTCCTTCATTCTTTATGTTTCTCCAATTATATAACCACAACCAGATGTTCACTTATCCACAGAGGTCCTCAAATTTACTTTATTAATGCCAGTTTGAAAGTTAGCAGCTTGGGAGTCACGGGAAAACTAATGAGATTCCAAGTTAGTTGAGAAGTGGGTTTTGGGGATCTTTCCAACAAAAAACAATTGTTTTTTTTTTTTTTTTTTGGAGACAGAATCTTGCTACATAGCACAGGCTGGCTGTGCTACCATGCCCAGTTTGAAGATTTAACACTTCTCTTTTTCAGATAGGAGGGTACTGGGGACTGAATCCAGGCCTGAAATTAAATTGACATAGAACAGAGTAACAGATCCGGGCGTGGTGGCGCATGTGTTTAATCCCAACATTCGGGAGGCTGAGGTAGGTGGAGTGTTGTGAGTTTGAGGCCAGCTTGGGTTACAATGTGAGCAAGACCGACTGAACTACACAGTGGGACTCTGCCTTGAGAAAAACAGAGCCGGGAGTTTGGCTCAGTGGCTTAAGCACCTGCCTGGCAGGTATGAGATAGTGAGTTTGATCCCTGGTTCCGACAAAACAAAACAAAACGAAAACAGATTAACAGGAGAAGGTATGTATCACATTTACCTCATAAGTTTCACAAAGTAGCAGAACCCAAATGCTTTTATACTCAGTTAATCAAAGAGGCCTATGTGAGAAGGCGAGGTCTACGAGGAGGCTGAAGGAAGAGAAGAATTATTTTACCAAGTTCTGCTAGTACAGAATTCTCTGAGTCTCAACTTTCTGTCTTCTCTTTTCTCCTTATATAGGAAGGCCATCTTTCATGTGGGAATTTTCTCTCCTATTTTTAAGAACCAAAAGGGAGGCTGGATGTGGTAACGCACGCCTGTATTCCTAGCACTCTGGAGGCTTCAGCAGGAGAAGTTGGAGGCCTGCCTGGGCTGCACTGTGAGTTCAAGGCCAGCCTCCCTGGACTGCACAGCGAGACCTTGTCTCAATAAAATTCTAAACTCCTTCAAGTTTTAAGCATTGGCCACATGTTGTGAGGCGTTATGCCCATATCTTGCTCAGAGGAAGTAAAAAATTTGCCTTAAAAAAATAAAAACCAGTGTGACTAGGAAGGCAGCTCAGTGGTAATGTACTTGTGAAACATGTGCAGGGCCCTGACTGTCCATCTTTCCATTCCAGCACCAAGAAAGAAAAAAAAAAAGGCCCAAAACTCAATGTGTGACTGAATAATTAACCCTACTAATTGTACACAATCACAAATCATTAATTATATAACAATTATAATTAATTAATGGGAACTTTGAGGAGTGGTAGTTTATCCTAGTTATATAACATTCATTATATCACGTCTCACTAAAGGGAAAGGACTACTATTTATAAATGGACAGGAAAAGTTGATGGTGGGAAAAAATTACCTTCTTTATGTGTGAACACGGAAAACATGAAATCCTGTCTGTCTGTGTTCCCGGAATTCCTTCTTTGGGTGTCTGGGCTTTGATCCCGTTTAATCCAAACATGCCAGAAGAGTGCTGCAAATATCAGTGTAGAGGAGTTAGAGCCTGAAGCCTCACAAGGTATGGTGGAGGTGGGGCAGACCCACATTCCCAGCACTGGGAGGCTGAGACAGAAGGATCACAAGTTTGAGCCCACCTTAGGCAATTTGGCTGCTTAGCAGGATCCTGACTCAAAATTTAAAAATAGGCTTGCAGATGCAGCTCAGTGTGAATGTCTTGGAGACTGTCTGAGGGCCAAAGGAGGCCACGAATTTATATATTAATTTATTTTTATGTGCCATTGACTGAACCCAAGGCCTCACCCATATCCTGTCTGCTACACCCCTACCTGGCCAGAAAATTTAAACTGCCATTATCAGGCAGTAACAAAAATCCTCATGAGTGTCACTGTGCAGTAATGTTTGAAAGTTGCATGGTCCAATCAGCCAAGTGATTTCATTCCAATCTACAAAACCTGTATACTAATTTATATACTAATTTTTAAATTTATTTTTATTTTTTTACTTTTTTTTATACCGGGGATTGAACTCACAACCTCGTGCCTGCCAGGCAGGTGCTTACATCACTGAGCTAAATCCCCGGCCCTATATACTAATTTTTAATATTTTATATTGCTGGACCAGGGACATAGCTCAGCAGCACAGCACCTGCCTGGTAAGTGCAAGGTCGTGAGTTCAATTACTGGTACCAAAAAAGATTTTTTTTACAATGTTCACAAAATATTGCAAAACAAAATATTCATTGCCATCTAAACCTAGTTAGGTTTTCCTCTGAGGCTCACTGGCTGGCTGTCAGTTTGTTATATTGAGGCCTGACTCCATGAGGAGGGAGGATCACATTGGCAGTTCTCCTTCTGTTCAAATTGTTCCTCCAGCCTGTGCTAAGCCACTGAGCCAAACTCCCCGCCCTAGTTTTTTCAAGGCAGGGTCGCACTATGTAGTTCAGGCCGGCCTTGCTCACGTTGTAGCGCAACCCAGCATCAAACTCACAATGCTCCACCTACCTCAGCCACCCGAGTGCTGGGATTAAAGGCATGTGCCACCACGCCTGGCTTCAACTTTGAATATTGAAGGATATTTAATAACTGTTCATGAGAAATTATTAAGTAGAAGTTCTCATTTTGTGATTTAGAGAAAGTGATTTTTTTGAAGTTTATTTATTTATTTTTATTTTTTATTTTTTTTATTTTAAACAAAAGAAAAACAAGAAATCAAAACATAACAGTTTCACCCCAACCAGCAAAACAGTAACAATCATCAGCATATTGGATAGTCCCAAAAATTATTTAAGACAAAAAATACAGACATGAAACATTATCTAATTGTTAACACAATTGTTTTCAAATGAACATTTCACATTAAAAATAAAATCTGAAGGTGACCCTGAAAAAAGTACATGTTACTCAAAATTCTTTTTCTCTGTCACAACTAATTTTTTATATGCATAGATTTTGTTTCAGATGACATGATACTCTACCCAGAGGATCCCAAGAACTCCACACCTGTCTTTTTGTGACAGCAATGTATTGAGGTCTCCCAATACATTTGTATTAAGGCTTACTTGATTTTTCATGTCGATTAATAATTGTTTTATATAACTGGGTGGACTAGTATTTGTTGCATTATTATCTCTTCCTCTTAAATTGTTCCCTTACCAATATATAATGACCTTCTTTGTCTCTCTTAATCAGTCTTGGCTTAAAATTAACTTTATCTGCAAATAGAATAGCCACCTCTGCTTTTTGTGGACTCCTGTTGCATGAAGTATTGTTTTCCATCCTTTAACTTTCAGTCTATGAGTATCTTTTTAAATTAAATGTGTTTCTTGTATATAGCATATTGTTAGACCTTGCTTCTTGATCCATTCTGCCAGTCTATGTCTTTTGACTAATGAATTAAGACCATTAACATTGGTGGTTAAAACTGATACGTGTTGACTTATGTTTTTCATGTTGTTTCCTTTTTTCCCTGGTGGATTCCTTCTATTGGGGTTCGTGGAGCTGTAGTACTTATCATCCCTTTCTAAAATGTCCTTCAAAATATTTTGGAGTGCTGGTTTAGTGGTCATGAATTTCCTCAACTGTTGGAAGTATTTTGTTTCTCCCTCTATTTTGAAAGATAGTTTTGCAGGATACATCAGTCTGGGTTGAAAGTTGTTTTCTTTTAGAACTTGGAGCGCTTCACTCCAAGCTCTCCTTCACTTGAGAGTTTGTGCTGAGAAGTCAGCTGTGATTCTGATGGGCTTTCCTTTATAGGTGATTTGTTTCTTTTACCTAACAGCTTTTAAAATTTTATTCTTGTGTTGAATTTCTGGAAGCTTGACTATGATATGCCTGGAAGTAAATTTTTTTTTTAATCATTGCTAATTGGGGTTCTATATGCCTCACTTATTTGTATGTCAAATTCTTTTTCTCTACCAGAAAAATTTTCTAACACGATGTCTGTAAGGATGTTTTTAATGTCATTTGTAGTATCTCCTGCTTGTTCACTGACTCCAATTAATCTTAAGTTATTTTTCTTTGTCTTGTCAAGCAACTGCTGGATTAATATTTCATGATTCCTTGATCGTTTTGAAGAATCTTTCTTTTCCTAGTTACTAACTGTGAGCCTGTCTTCAATATTTGAGATCCTGTCCTCACATTGGCTTAATCTGCTTTGAATATTTTCAATAGAGTTTCTATTCTCCTGGATATCTACTTGAATCTGCTTTATGGAATCCATTTGCTTCCTGTGTTGTCCTTCCATAATTTGCTTAAGCTTGTTTATTTTTTTGTCTGTATCTGCCCTAACATCACTAAGCATGGTGTATATTTTGGTAATCTCCGTGGTTATTTGAGACATTATTTCTGATTTCATTTTTTCCAAAGCCTCATTCAACTGTTTTGTTACCATTTCTAAGAAACCTTGTAGGGGGCTTTTGGATTTTCCAGCCTCATTGCCCCCTGGGTTTACTTTTGGTGAACTGGGTGTCTGGGCTGGTGACCTGTTTAAATGTCTTCTCATTTCTTTTTTTAGTTTAATTCCTAAAGTGATACCTGTTAATTGCCTGCAGTGGGTTACTTTAATGGTGGTATTAAGGACTTCCAGGTGATGAGCACTTCCCAGAGATATCTTCCAGGTGTAACTGGTTCCCAGGCTCGGAGTCTATTGGAAAATCCCGCCTCCTCAGTTTGTCAGAGATGAGAAACCACTGCTTGCCTAGCCCAGTCCCTAGTTCCTTGGCACCATACCCTAGCCCTCTCTGCAACCCCCAGTCAATCCCAGTCCTGGACCAGCAAGGCCAACAGCTATCCAGTTCAATCGAGTTAGTTCTAGCTGCAGTGGCACCCACAGCACCAAACACAGCCAACAAAACAGTAAACTGATCCAACCTCTGATTTACAACCCCCAACCATACAAACTGAATTTATATCCATACAACAGGATGCAAAACAATCATATACAATACTTAAGTTCATAGAATGTCAATTCTGTCCCCAAGGGTGAGGATCCAAAATGAATTTAAGAAAAAGCAGAAAAGTGGGAAAAGGGAAAAGAGACTGCAAGTAGGTTGGAGAACAAAGGTGGGTCCGCCAACTCAGGGAAACCACTGCAGAAGACTGAGGGAAAAGAAAGCCAAAAGAGACAGAAAAGAGAACAGAACAAGACCAGACCCAAAAGGAGGGCAGAAACCACACTTACAAAAAAAAAAAAAGAGTCCACTTCTGGGGTTCTCTCTGGATTCACTGGTAAACAGTCTGTGGAGACAGCAACCCAAATTGTGGCACTGTATCTGCACAAGCCTGCAACTGTTCCTGGACGGAGTAGTAGACAACCTCAGCAGGCCTGCCCTGAGAGCAGCCTCCTGGGGCTCGCAGCCATCCGTGCAGTCTCCATGGGTCTGTGCCCATCTAGGAACCGCTGGCGGAAGCTGCCAACAGTTTTAGCCCCAGGCATATCTGACCTGACTCAGGAATGGCTTCTGGCAAATCGCTCTCCCACGGGAGGACTAAGCCCTCCGCACTCACCGCCAGCCAGCACAGTCCTCTGCACCCGCCGCTCTCCTCCATCGAGGAATGGCTCCGCAGAGGTCCTGGGGTTGCCAGCTGCCGCCAACACTGCGACCGTGCACCACCGGGCTCCAGCAGCTCCCCTTGCGCAGTGAGTCCGGCTCCAGGCAAAGGCTCTACCAGCTACCACCTTCTTCTTAGTTGAATTTTTTCTTTTCGCTCTCTCTGTGGGGTTCGATTCAGACTTCAGGCTCCTCCTGGGTCCAAGGAACCCATCTCCCTCCTTTTTGTCTTCCTCAAGATGCTGTGTTCCCATGTCTAGACGGTGTCTCACAGAGAGGCTGTTTTCCCTGCATCCCACTACTCCTCCATCTTCCCGGAAGTTGAGAAAGTAATTTATTAATTTCCTAAATTTTTTTTTCCTACTAGTGATTGAAGCCCATGGTCTTCTTAATGAACTTCATTTTCAGCCCTTTTTATTTTTGAAATGGGGTCTTGCTAAGCCACTAAATTCCCCAGCCTGGCTTCAAAGTTTTAAACCTCGTGCCTCAGCCTCCCCAAGTGCTGGATTTACAGGTTTGTACCACCACACCCAGCTCTGACTGCATTTTTAACTGGACCCCAACATGATTCAGATCCATGATAAAGGTCAGGAAAGGGCCTGTGTAAATTCCTCTGCATGAAGACAAGAACCCCAGCATTTCCCTGGGCTGAAAGAGGTAAGTGAGAGCCCTCTTACAGGACCTTTATGAAGATTAAACCACAGTCTGTTTTGAGTAAAGGCCAGATCCCCTCTGATGGGTTCCCATTTTTTTCTAGAAAGTCAGCTTCACTTTGAAGCCTTAGGAAAAATTAAGCTGCTGTAAACATTCTGACCGTGTCAGGTCCTGCTTTGCGAGACCAACAAGCCCTCACCACTGGCCCTCCTGGGACTTTTTTTCCTGTCCTTACTTAACTGGGCATCTGCATTTGCTCGGCATCTGCAGCACTTCTCTGGGGCTTGGCACCTGTGGAGAAAGGACAGGTGGTGCTGGCTGGGCCAGTGCCTTCGGCAGCCAGCTCCTCACTCCCACCTTGTGCGTCTCTGTGCAGCCTGCATTGTCCTCCACCTGGACCTGGTTTGTCCCCTGACTTGTCACTGCCAATTTCTTGGGTAACAGCACAGACAGTCACTGTCCTTAGCAGTGCAGGAAAGGGAAGGAGCAGGATGTATCAGATTTATTTCTACTGTTGGGAGTTTGGCTTATTCCCTGCTGCATTTTCCAAGCTGAAATCTCTCTACACATGTATGCATGCACCCCAGGTACACAAACATCTGTATACGCACATATATGCACACGCACCCATGCACACACACGCACATGCTTGCACAGACACACTTAGGAGCTGACCTTGTGTTGCCCTTGCATTTCTGCTGTTTCTGCACACTACTGGACCAGTGGGAATAATTAGTAACCACAGTGTCTTGGTTATTTTCCTGTCATTGCTGAGACAAAACACCTGACACCTAAAGTTAAAGGAGGAAAGATTTATTTAGTTCACGGTTCCAGAGGTTTCAGTCTATAATCAGCTGGCTGTAAGGCAAGGTGGCATGACAGAGGGGCAACTGTTCATGGTGGAGGGAGATACCGAAAGCAACAAGAAAGAAGAGGAGAGAAGACTCTTTCTGTCCCTTATATTACATGCAGGCTACCCACCGTAGGGTGGGTGTAGCACTCACACCCATAACCCCAGAAATGGACCATGAATCGATCACAAACTAGATGCAGTCACCTCTGAAAAAGCCTGTCCCCCATGACTGCAAGAGGCATTGGGAGGGCAGGTAGACACAAACCATAACATTCTGCCCCTGGTCCCCCAAAGACACATGAACACGCACACCTTTTTATGCAAAAGGCATTTAGTCCATCTGCAAGAATTACCAACATCCTAACAGTTTCAGCATTGCTGAAAAGTCCAAGTCCCATGTCTCCTCTGAGCTGTAAGGCAAACTCTTAGCTATGAACCCCTGTAGAAATGAAAAGAAAATTAAGTACTTTCAACATTCAATGATACAAGATAAAAATTTCCATTCCAAAAGTTACAAACAGGTGGATACAAAGGAATGGGACCAAAGCAAATTCAAAATCCAGCAGGGCAAACATTAATCCCATAGTTCTATATGCAGCATCCAAGATAATCTGTGGGAAGTTGTG
>RJWM01007296.1:0-78808 GCA_004363535.1 Dasyprocta punctata | reverse complement strand
AAAGACCCATGTTGGTTGATGCTTCTGAACGCAGGTAAGAGCAAGAGGGACTTGGGGTGTGCTGACAGGACCCGGTGAAACACACAAGCACACACACTCCTTCATCTTTGTGTCTCCAGAGCATAGAATTATGCTTGGCCAATGCCGTGGATCCATACTCACTTTAATCAAACTGATTAAGTGGGACTGAAGAGCATTGGGTGGAATGAGGCTGATTTATCTGTGGATTCCTTATAAAATATATCACTCAGCCCACTAGTTGCATGAACTGCTTGTTACGTGCACAATAGTCACATGTGACTAAGAATTGAATGTGGTTAATGGCTACCATATTGGAAAGCTCAGTGAGAGAAAATTTGAAGCAAGATATGGTGGTGCATGTGTGTCATCCCAGTCCTTGGGAGGCTGAGGCAGGAGAATTATGGGTTGGAGACAAAAAACAAAGTGCCATGAAGAGAAAGAAAAGAAAGAAAATTAGCATCAGAGACTTTTATTGACTAGAGATGATATGGGCGTTTCACATTTAAAATCTTAGGGTGTTTCCTTGTGCCAAGCCAAGCAACTTTGCTTTAAGATGGATCCTTTTTCTCTATTTTAAATTTTATTTACATTTTTTTGAGAAAAAGAAATTGTTTTAGATTTAGATTTTGTATTTAAAAATTCAAAATTAATCTTAAATATCCTACTTGAAACACACCAAGAAAATTCTCTCAGAGGTACAAAGTGACACTCTTTTTCTCTCTCTGGCTCCTAATACCCCGGCTGTCATAGTACCTTTTTAATATGGAATACTGTTTTCCCCACAAAGTGGTCTGTTTGCCATGTTTTTCTATTTGAGACTTAAGGAAAAGAACAGAAGAGTATTACAAAGCCACAGGTGAATGTACATTGGAAAGGTATGCTCAATCTTTTTAGGTAACTCGCAAGGGAAAACTCTGCTTTCCTCCATAAGTTGAGCTATGCTCTGTAATTCACTTATTTATTATGATTACCAGCTGTGGTTCCCATCTACACAGTAAGCACTTGAAGGTGAGGATTCTGTATTCTTTCATTCCCTGCAGTTTATCCATTGACAGTCCCTGGGACCCAGAGTGACTCGAACGGAAAGAATGTAGATGTAGTCTGCTGGTTTTAGGGAACTCTTTTGGCTTATTTGTTCTAATAGTCTCTGAAGCTGTTTCCTTGACCTTTGTCATTCTGCTTATCTTATTTCGAAGAGTGGAGCTTAGGGGTCACTCTCAGATCTTGGCCCCAGAACAAGTCATATGAGTAGGGAATACACTTGTTCTGGGAGAAGGAGTATTACTCTGTGTGTGCGTGTGTGTGTGTACACGTATGAATCTAGATGAAGGACATAGTCTAAGCATATGTGCAGTTGGAGAAAGCACACTTGATCATGCAGATTGCATTTGCTCCTGTGACACTTCTATCATGTTCTTAATGTAAATCATGGCAAGTGACACTACCCTGAATCTTCCGGCCTGGTAGAAATTCAAGGAAGATACAGGTTTTCTTCCCAGGAGTCTGTGGGTATCCTACTTTTGAATTATTCTCCTGTAAGAGAGGTTTTCTGGTTAGGATCATGGGAACAGGAAGAAAATAATAACATCAGGACACTTGACAAGGACCCTGAGAGTGAGATAACCCCTACCTCCCTTCCCTTCTTCTTTTTTCCTGCCCTCCCTCTCTCCCTCCCTCCCTCCCTTCCTCCCTCCCTTCCTTCCTTTTTTCCTTCCTTCCTTCCTTCCTCCCCTCCTTCCTTCCTTCTTTCCTCCCTCCCTCCCTTCCTTTCGTTTCTTTATTTCTTGCAGATGACAAGATGGAAATTCATTGTGTTTTGTGGGTCATCGTAGGAGGCTGATATTGTAAGCCCACGAAATTATGTAAGGGAGGCTCTGCCATCATAAAGCACGGCCCTGTTTTCCACACAGTGTGGAAACTCAGTTCTAGCAGCATTTACCTATAGTAGACCGGATCTGGGTTTTCCCCCGAGTCTCTTTATTTGCAAACACTGGAGTGCTTGGTCACTGCGAGGGAAAGATGGGCAGTGGCAGGTTCCAGAGACTTGAGCAAAGCCTCTGGAAAATCAGACAGTTGATGAATTTTAAGCATTGTCCTACGTTTCCATCCTCCTGAGAGCTGGGAGAGTGTGGTATGACTCAGTGACATGGGCACTTTATTTAAGTTTACTTTATTTAGGGCAAAGTTTAGTGGTCACAAGCCTGAGCACCAAGGAGCAGCCACTGAAGTAAAATACGACTGTAGTAAATGGCATCTTCCCTCCTTTCTAATCATGGATATTTCTGAATTCATGCTAGATTACTCCTTAGCTGGGTTTTGAGCTTCTGCAATATGCAGACACCATCTGTGTGAGGACTAGGGAAGTGGAAAAGAAAATATACCTCTTTCTCTAAGGTTAATATGGAAGAAAAAATAATCAGCAAGTAAGGTAAATCAGAGTCATCTGATTGGGCTCCCTGTGCTCCAAGGAATAGTCTCCCAGCTAAAGGCTGCAGTGAAAATTGACAGTCATGGTGTGGAGTAGACAGGATGGCATCTCACTAGGCTCCATCGATGCCTCCAAGTTGTACTGGGCGTTCTGTACCTTAGGTCCCCCACCACCGCTCTCTTCTGCTTCAGACTCCGGAGGGCTATGTAGAGTGGCCTGCAAACCAGACCCTCTGATCCATTGCTTCCCTCAGACAGGCTTCTGGGAAGAGTGGCAAAAATGTTTAAGAATGAGCCCTCAGAGGACTCCATCTGCTGATCCTCTTTGCATGGACCCAGGTGACCATCCACACTGCTGGCTGTGTTCGGAAACTGAAGGTGGCTGAGTTTTTCTGGACTCTGCTTTTCTCCTTGCTCCTTCAGAACCTGGATGCAAATGGATCCCTCTGTCCCTAAACTCAGGTAGCTTTTGTCTCTCTCCCTTTCACATTCCTTTGCCCCTCATAACATGGTATCCCATATCTGTGTCACCAGGTCTTCCTAAAATCCTAATGACCCATTTCACTATGCCATCTTCTCCTACGCTTGGTTTGAACCACTCAAGAAATCTGCATGAAAGAGGAGATTCTAACAAGACATCAGCTGCTTGTTTTGTGATCTTTGTGATCTGCTTCTCTGCTGACATTCCAGAAACCACAAAGCTACCTCAGAAGTGAAGGGTTTAGAGTTTTTTTTCTTTTCTCTTTTTTTATTTAAGAGAAAAAAGACACACATAAGAAAGACAAAAAGGAAAAGAGACAAACAAACGACTAGAGCAAATGCACAGCAGTAACACTATAGGTTTACAAAACAGGATGATAGAATCGGATTTAGAGTTTTTGAACTATACTGTTTGCAGAAAGAATCAAAGGAACCAACTCTCCATTCATAGCTTTCAAATGAGGTTTAATTGGTATGACCCTTCAATATGTCTTCCACATCTTGTGTCATATCGATGGCTATAAGCAGCCTGTAAGTGAAGCATTGCTCAGCAAACACTTGGAGAATGAAACTGTGTGTATGAGTAGCATGCTTGACATGACAGCTAAGTAAGAAACAGATTGTCTTATTCTTGACTTCTATACTGGGCAAACAAACACAACAGTCATCTTTCAGGAATAGCAAACCACTCTCAATCATCCAAGCACATATTCTATTTGATAGAATGGATTAAATGATTGAGAAACCAAGTTTATTCTCCCTTTCTGTCTCTCTCATTCTTCCCTCCATCCCTTCTTCTCTCATTTTCTCCTTTCCTTTCCTTTCCTTTCCTTTCCTTTCCTTTCCTTTCCTTTCCTTTCCTTTCTATTCCTTCCCTTCCCTTCCCTTCTCTTCCCTTCTCTTCCCTTCCCTTCCCTTCCCTTCCCTTCCCTTCCTTTCCTTTCTTTTCCTTTCCTTTCCCCTTCCTCTCTCCCTTCCTTCCTTCCTCTGTATTTTTAGAGTAAAGTAGTCAGAAGCGAACAAAAGGGACTGCATAATAGTTCTATCAATAAACAAATGTCACATCTGCATGCAAAGGATTTAACAGTGACATGGTGTTCCGGTAAGCACATTATTTCAATCTCTCCAAAATAATGTTAATCAAATTGTTCCAGTCATTTGCACATTTGGGGGAAAAATAGGATGTAGTTTAATCCATCTAGGCTGAAAAATGTTTTCCTTTGTTTCAACTCCAATACTTAGTTGGGGGGACAAGGAAGCCCACACTCGAATGATTAAATAAATGGAAAAACAGTGGGAATGCAACTTCTCTCCCTACTACGCTGTGAGAGTGTATTTTAAATCTTATTTCCTACTGACTTGTGAATAGTGTATTATTCCCATGCTTACACTCACTGCTTCGAGCTTAAATTAAAAACAGTTCCAATTCTCGAGCTCTTGATGGAATTTGAAGTGAAAACTTGGCTCGTGCTTACTTTCAGCAATAAAAACTTTTGTGATGCTGATAATGCTTTCAGTAGCATTGTTAGTCCAAGACAATGCCATTGGTAATATCGTGGGATCACAGAAATATGGGCCCTTGTACCAGGCAAGTTCAGCCAACCTATGCCATACATGGGAGCCAGGCAACCAATATTCAGGCCAGGAGTTGATGGCTTTCGTTTCTGGAGAACTAGATGAGGAAAAAGCTGTCTTCTTAAAATTTAATACTGTATCTGAAATGAAGACATCGATATCCTTTTTTTCTCTTTTGCACAATCCTGAACTAGAATTGAGTATTTTTATCCATAGTATTCTTATCTATACTCTCATAGCATGGGTGAACATTATTAAATAATGTAATTTGTGTTTAGGTTTTTGGTGTTGGGGATCAAAGCCAGGGCCCCGGACATGTCAAGCAAGGGCTCTACCACTAAGCTACATCTCCAGTCCTTAAATAATATAATTTTATGTATTTAACATATTTTGAAATGTAGAGTTACACCTTATATCTCTGCAACTATGATTTTGAATTTCGTGTTTTATTCAAAGGGGAGACACTTGAGAGATTTAAGCAGAAGAAATGATGTAGGTCTCCAGGAGAGAATTGAGTTTGATAGAAGGACAAGATAGATGTTGGAGAGAAGACAAGCAGGTCAAGGAATTTTCTCAAGGTTGAGTTGTAGCTGAATCAAGAACCAGCCAAACTCCAGAGGCCTTGGTATAGCTGGGGAGATGGGCTTGTTGGAGAAGAAATGCAGATAAGAAGTTTTCTCAGTCACCTCAGTATTCCATGGTTTGGATGGTTGGAATTCTGAATCATGGCCCATGAATCCTTTCCTTCTCTGTTTGGGTGATCTTCTGAGATCTGCCTGGGGTGGGGGAAAGCCTCCATTTCAGAGGGCCACATGTATTAGCAAACAGTTCCTGGAAATAGGAAATTCCTTTTTATCTTGAACCTCCTGATACTGGAGTTGGTCTCTGTGAGTCCCTCCACCACACGAGCAGGGGCCATCTGTGAGACACTCTACTGCCTTCACAGTTTAGCAGGGACATTTTTTCCCATAGTCCCTTGAATCTTTGTTCTTTAGAGCTCAAGAGCCTATTCTGAAAGACGTGAGGTTTCAGCTATGAGAAGTTCTAACTTCAAGTTTGAGGTCAACCTCACACTTCAGAACTTGCCCGCTTATGATTCTCTGATTGAAAATTCTAAAATGGAAAGCAATTCTGACAACCCTGTCCTAAAAGATGGCCCTAATAAATGTGAGGGTGGAGAAATCTTTAAAAATACATGTGGTTACATAAACTAGAGAACATCCTGACTATAAAATATGATGCAGTTGTTAACAGGGTGAAAAAGAGCTGATATGTAAAATCTCCAGAAAGCTATTGGGCAAAAATAAATAAATAAATAAATAAATAAAATAAAATAAAATAAAAAGTGAGGGCCAGGAAAAGAATTTGTATAATATGTTACTTTCATGTTAAAGGGAAGGGGAATGATAATATATATTCATACATACATAAAGAAATATTGGGAATATATAGAAAAAGTGAACAGATATGTAGAAGAAGGGTAACTAGTTAAAAGAAGATTCTATATATCCCCTTTTAAATTAGTTTTGGTTTAAACCATGTAATTTTTTTTACCTATTAGCTACATTTAAACAAGAATGTTCTGGTTTAGATAACATTGCACTACACAATGATTGCATTATGATCATGAGAGATGTTAACATTGAAGGTATAAGGTAAAAAAAATATCATTTGTACAATTTCTGAGTGGATAACATTTGTTCAAAATAATACATTTTCACACAAGATGAATAAACAACTGATAAGCACGTGGAAAAGAGCTCAACATTATTAGTCATCTAGGAAAATAATTAAAAGCAAAACATGATAGCCTTTGCATAACAAATAAAATGGCTAAAGATTTTTAAAGCTTGGAACAAAATGTTTGGGAGAGAACCTAGATCACTCATGCCTACCAATTGGATGGTTCAATGACATATCAAAATTTGGCAAATACTTATCAAATTTTATATAGTGCCAATTAATTTTAATTGTCAGTGTGAATGAATTGAGAGACTCCTGGAGAGGTGATTAGATTGTAAGCATTCTAACCTCATTAATGGGTTTGATGAGTTCATAGATGAATGAGCTATTAGGAGGTGGGCAATTGTTGGAGGAAGTGGAACATGAGAATATGACCCTTGGGAACTAAATCTGGTCCCTAGTCCCTTCCTCTGGGGGTGCTTCCTTACTCTTCCCTTCCTGGAAACCATCCAGTAAGCAACTTTCTTCTGCCACACTTTTCTGCCATAATGTTTCTGCTATGAAATCAGGCAACCATGGACTGAAACCTCAGAAACCATGAGCCAAAACAAACCTCTCCTCCATCAAGATGCGATGTCAGGTACTTTGCCCAGGATTGGGAAAACCAATTAATACATATATGCACCTTCTTTTTTGAGGGAGAAATTCCACTGTTAGGTGTTTATCCATGAAATCGGATTGTGCAGGAATGATCATAACAACTTTATTTGCAATTGTTGAAAACTGGAAGCAACTCAAATGTGCAACAGAGATGAATAAGCTAGCAGTTTTTGTGTTCATACGGAGCAATACCACTATACCCTCAAAAGGAATGAAGCTCATAGACATAATATTAATGAAATAAATGATGCTAGACTTTACATTTTTTTTCAGTGCCATTTTGGTACATGTGAGCTGCTAGAGCTAGCAGAACTGAGCTGAGGAAAAACATATCAAAATCTTATAGAAAGATTAACTGGAAAGAAATGTTTGACACAAAGTGGCATCGTTCTGGATTAGTGAGGTGTATCCAGTCATCAAAGCTAATTGCTGTGTTTTTATGTTTTCTACATTAAAAATAAATAAAACTTGTAACAATTATACAGTTAGTTACCCCCTTTCTTCCCCATGGATGCCAAAATCGAGGGATACTCAAATCCTTCACATAAAATGGTCCTCCATGTAAAATGCTCCAGTCCTTCCATCAAACATGGACAACTTCTCAGATGTCCTTTAAATCATCTCTAATGACTTATACTACCTGATGCAATGTAGATGCAGAGTAAGCGGTCAGTAAATGGTATTGTTTATGTTAGAAAACAAAGACAGAGGAATACAGTCTGCACAGATTCAGCACAGACACAATTTCCCCCAATATTTTTGACCAGCTGTAGGTTGAATGTATAAACATAGAATCGTGGGTGCTGAGGACCAACTGTACTTCTGTAGGAGCTGTGGCTGGCAGAGGTGTGGATACTGCAGAACAGCAGAGCATGGATAATTTTTGAGGTGGCCTGATGGATTCATGGGAGCTCATTATGCCATTCGGTTTACTTTTCAGATATTTGATGTCTTCCACCGTGAAAAGTGAAAAATAACATTAAAATGGAAAAAAAAAAGAAATACAATTTTGCTTCTAAGTAGAAGCAGTATGGTGCATCAGGAATGTGGTCATTTTTTTTATGATGAAAAAGGAACCGATGACAGTGTTTCAGCTTGACAGGAGTCACAGCTTTCTGGGTTGGTGAGAGCATGTGGCAAAGCAAGATGTTCCCTGATGACAATGACAATTGAAAGAACATTTAAAAAAATATGCAATGATTGGATCATAGTCAGGGAATGTCAAGAACACTGAGTCCCAGGCTTATGAAAAATACTAAGGGAAATTAAAACGTATTTTGCAGGTAGGATTTCGGGTTAGGAAGATGATAAAAAGGAAGCACATTCTTATTGCAGAGAGCAGGTGGGATGCTGACATACCAAACAGAGTCCGCGACTCCAAATCCTGACAGTCCTTTTCCATTTCCACAGAAAAACATGATCTCCAAATTGTAAAGGTCAAAGCAAATAGAGTTGGGAGGGATTTAAACCTTTGAGAAGTGGAGAGAGAATGAGAGGGCACAGCATTTTAAAATGAATTCAAACTCAGATGAATTATACCTCCCTGACAGAGAGTATTTGCTAGTTGTCATTAAGCAGTCCTGGGCACCGGGAGAAAAATTGAAGCATAAAGGATGGGTAAATATTAGCCCAGTTTTTTTTTCTCTTTCTTGTCATCAGGTGAGGATAACATTATGGAAATCGCAGACAGGTAAATTTGACAATAATCCTCAATGTTCTAGAATGATCGCTTAACAAACGTCTCCTAAGCCCACAGTAAGTGGAACGGCAGTAGCTGAAGCTCGTCGATTTGCTAAGAGCAAGGTTCTGTCTCGCTGGCTTTACTGAGATCTGGGGGTAACTTGTAGAGATGTCAGTGTGTGACTGGGCCATTTCCCTTCTGCCTTTCTTGAGAACAAGAAAGGTGAGGGAGGACAAAGCCAGAGACCCGGGCAGTTTTCCTCTTGTGGGTGTTTGCACAGTGCTGCCATAAGCTTTCTGTGCATGGCCAACCTCACATGGGGAAAGTGAGCCAGAGTAGTGTGAAAATTACCCTTTTCCACCTGGATGTGTGCCTGTATTTACAAGCCTGTTAGCATCTATTTAGCTCTCTACATGTCCTAAAATTAACACACTTCCTTCATTACTTATCCATTACGAATTATGCCCTCTTTCTACTTAGGGAATACAATGGCTGGATTTGCATAATTCAATGCAATGCCATCACAACTCCTGCTTCCTCCTTGTCTGTTTGTTTGATTGTTTTTTGAGACAAGCTTTGGCTTTGCAGTCCACAATGCTTTAAAGCCCCTATGTAACCTAGGATGGTCTCAAAATCAAGATTCTTGTGCCTCACTGTCGCAAGTGCCAGTGCTGCAGGCATGTGTCACCTTGCCCAGATCTTTCTACTTTGGCTATTGAAAATGATTCAATACCATACCAGTATGTTTGATTAAATAGAGCACATGTTACAAAAGTGACTATTGACTGTTTTCTTGTGGGATACAGAGAGCTGGAGGTTGGGTAGAGTTACAGAGTTGTTAGCCCAAAAAATAAGTAAGTTATTCAATGAAATAAAAAATAACAGGAGTGGGGAAGAAAACAAAAAGTCACCAAGAAGCAAGCCCTCCCTGTGAATCAGCACCATGCATGGGCCACTGGGAGGACAGCCAGACTCCAGCCCCTTTAGGTGCACAGGCTGGGAAACAAGAACAGCCAACCACCTCCCCATCCCCTTGAGGCAACTGGGCTGCAATGATAGGTATTGAGGTGAAATGCTATTTGAAGCTTGTGTTGTTTGGTGTTTTACTGACTTTGCAGGTCTAGGGCCAGTGGTCTGATCATCTGTTCAGAGGATAGTGGTATGCAGTGTGGCATTGGTGGGGGGGATCTCCCATGGTTGATTTCCTATTGTTTTGTTTTGAAGTCCTGTATCATTATTTTTGTTTTGTTGGGTTGGGTTTTGATCTGCTCTGTTTTGTTTGATTTATCCAATGGCATGGGCAGCTATTTCAAAGATAGCAAGATATATTATAGTAGCCACTTTGGATTTACTATTGTCTTGTTTTGAAGTCCTTTACTGTGTTCATTGTTTTGTTTTCATTGGTTGTATTCTGTTCTGTTTTGTTTGATTTTTACAATGTCTGAAGGTATCTGTAGCTATTTTGAAGACAGCAAGAGGTATCATGTTAACCACTGTCAATTTCCTATTGTTTTGAAGTCCTGTGTCACTTACACTGGTTTGTTTTGATTGGCTTTATTCTGTTTTATTTTGCTTGGTTTTATTCTCTTTAAAATAAAAGTTTTTTAAAAACCAGGAAACAGGATGATGAATCTTTTGCATAGGGAAAGGGACCAACCAGTGGTGGGAGAGGGTGACAGAGAGAGGAAGAGAATGAAAAAACTAAGATGAATCATGTACATGGACCAACTCTCCAGGAAGAATGTGATCATGTATTGCAAACATAGATCCATAAAATAAATTAAAAACAAATAAATTTTAAAGATATCATGTCATGTGTTTCTTTCTTTTCTATGCAAAAGGTAGAAATCTAGATTCATTATGGGAAGCTTTAAGACTCTTTATCTTGTAAATCATCTGTCTTTTTCTTTCACCAAAAATATTTATGATGGTCTAAAATAATCCCAGTTAAATAAGGAACTCTTGCAAAGGACTACCTGCTTTTATGCAGAAAAGAGACCTATGATGAAATATCCTCTTGATGATGCCTCTTCCCCCCATATTGTTATGCTTCAGATTCTTATCATTATGTGCATAAGACATCTTGTCTAATAATCACTGATGACTTAGATGAGAAGGGAAGTCATTGTGGCAACTCCATCTCCCAAGGCTGCTAATGAACTTTGCCAATGATTCTTTGTGTGGAAAGGTTCAAAGTGGAGCGGAAATACAGACCTTCCCACCGCCCCCTCATTTTGGGTGGTTGAGGGATTCAGCACTGTACTGTGATCTCTATGCATCAGCAATTTGGTGAGGAAAATCAATTCTGGGTTTAAGACACCTTCCCACTTACCGCTCGGTTACCTTCTGACTTGTAATGATTATTTTCAGGTGTGTGAGCCAAAAGTAAAAATTGTTGGCAGTCTGAAAAATAAATAGATCCTAGCGTGTAATTATGTGATGTTCTCTCAGCATTATCTCAGTTGGGTGAATTGCAGTCTCTTGGGGGAAGTAGAATGACATTTGAACTTTGATATTCTCAGTCTGAAATATAATTAAGATTCCAATTACTCTGCTAGCTAGTTCACAGTATTTCAGACAGCCATCTCTTAGCTTAAGTGGTGTTATTCTTGTTGTTTTGTTTTCATGTATAAATGTGGGAAGAATGGTCCTCACATTGCAGGTTTGTTATAAGAACTGACCAAGATAACGAACAAGGTAAAATCTTCTTTTCCGTAGAGCGGCTGTGATGCGGGAATTCATGTGGAGTGCTTGATTCTGCAGTAATTCAACTCATTGTAGCTTCCTCATTCTTTTTTCTTTTACAAACAAACTTTGATTTCATGATAGTTTTAGACTTGCAACCAGGGTCGATGTGTGCTGTTTTGTGCATGTGGATTACTGCCTAAGGATCTACGTGTTACAAGCTGGGTCCTCATTGTGGTGATGTCAAAGTCCTAAGCACTGCAAGAGTTGGAGCGTAGTGGGTAATCCTTGGGAGAATTCTTGGGTGATCCTTTGGAAATGATTCGGTAGTTCTCTTAGGATGTCAGTTCATTCTCAAAAGAGCATTATAAAACACCAAGCCAGACCCCTGAATCATCATTTGGCTTTGTGTCTTACTGCATGAACTCTCCTTCTGGCACGTGCTCCTTCCGCTGTAACACCATCTTCCATGAAGTTCTCAGCAAAGCCAACCCAGTTCCCTGCCCTGGCCTGGAACCAGCAGATCCAAGAGTCTCAGTTATTCTATTGACAGTGCTAATGATACCATCTTGTTTGAAAGCCTGTATTGTTACTGTTTTGAGTTTGTTGTGGTGGTGCTTTGTTTGTCTCTTTTGCTTTTTGTTTTTCTTTTCTGTGTTTTTATTTTTGTCTTTTAAATTAAAAAAAAAAAAAAGCAGCACTAGTTAAAGGCTGCATTTTTTTCAGGTTTATTTTAAGTTTAAACGAATACCCTTCTTTAGTTCCAGAACCCCATCCAGGGTACCACATCACGCGTATTTGTTGTATCTTTTTAGGTTCTTCTTGCCTGCAGCAGCTTCTCAAACTTTTCTTGCATTTAATGATCTTGATAGTCTTGAAAGCCGTAGGTCAGGTATTCTGAAAAACATACCCCAGTTGGCATTTGACAGACATTTTCCTCGAGATTAGATTGGGGTTTTTGGCTTTTGAGTGAAGAAAAATCACAAAGCTAAAACACTTTCTTCTTTTCTCTGCTGTCCTTTCCTATCTCTTCCTATCTCTTCCTCTTCTTTCCACTCCCATTTCCTGTCTTTTCTGTCTAAATAAATTTCTCCTTCCTTGTTGCATTGAGGGCAAAGTTTTCCTCACTTGACTTTGTGGGGTGATCTTTTAGAATTCACGTCTTGGCTGCACAATCTCTAAATCTGTCTTTCTAGTAATCCAGGAAGCAGAGTTGGTTTTCACAAATGTCAGCAAAGCAAGTTTGAGACAAGGACTCCAAAATCGCTATTCATAAGAATTTCACCTTGACACGCTGAGTGAAACACAGAAACAAAGTTTCAGGAACTAGAAACAATAAGGACGATTAGGACAAGAAAAATAAGTAATGCAGAAAAATCAAGTATAAAGGACAGGTATAAAGGTGTAGGTTAATGGAAGAGCATTGGCATAGCATGTGCAAAGTTTTGGGTTCAGTCCCCAAATAAATAAACAAATAATCTAAAATTGCAGGAATAAAAATATGGCAAAATTAGTGTTCCAGGTACACTTCTTAAGCCCTTGGTATTCTTAAAGAATTTAAGTGCTCCCGTAATCCCAGCAATCTGAGAAGTTGAGGGAGGAGGATCATAAATTTGAGTTCAACCTCAACAATTTAACAATCTAGTGAGCCCCTATCTCAAAGAGAAAAAATTAATAAATTAAAAAAAGGAGGCCAAACTCAGGGTTCAAACCCCATTATTGTCCAAAAACAAGTTCTGCTTCATACCTTTAACAGCATATAGGCAGATTTATTACTTACATGAAATATAAATTGAAATTTTTCTTAGCTTTAGGCAGAGGATGAAATACATCCTAAAGGGGGATCGGTTTGTTTTTTGCATGATTTGAGCTATAACACAAATAATGATTTCTGGGCCTTGGTGTTGATTTTGGACACAGTCTAGCAAGCTTGAGAGTGTGAGCTGACACATTTAGTTCATAGATTGCCAAGGCCTCCTTTCAAGCATTTTATGTACTGTATGCTGATTAGCACTGTTGAATTTCTAAGCTTAAAAATCATGTGTTGTAGAACTGTGGTCCCTGAGACTTTGAAAATATTAACCAGTGGTTGACGTTTGGTTATGTACTAGAGATTGTGTTTCTGGGAAGGTGTTTTGGATGACAACAATACTGAAACCAAAAGACCAAGTAAGTAGAGGGAACTATCTCCTTCTATGTGGGTGGGTCTCACCCCAGAGAAAAAGACTGCTGACTCTACCTCAGGAAAAGAGACTTTTCTTGCCAAATTGCCTTCATACTTGGGCATGGGCTCTTTCTAATTGGACAACAGCCTGGTAGGCTTCTGGCTCACATGGGGGTGTTTGGTGAAAACATGGAAACGTTCATAGAATATACTGGGCAATGACTTGGAGATTTTATCAAGTTTGTAATTTTTTGAGCCAGTGCCTTGGTCTCTCTTGCTCTGTCTTCTGTTTCTGTCTCTCCCTTTGTTTCTCTCTGTGTCTATCTATCTATTCCATTCATATATATTTTTGTTAGGTATTAATATATACAGACACAGAGAAAGATTTTAAAGAATTAGTTCACCCAGTTATGGATGGCAAAAAAAAAATAAAAAATAAAAAATATATATATCCTAACCTTATATGTGCCATTATATTTGATTCATATAGTCATATATAAATAGATGATGTGCTATAGAAAGAAAAATAGCTAAGATAGATGAATCAGCTGTTATATTTTTGAATGCATGAGAAGGCACACAGATCTCTTTTTAGCAGAACCAATTCTTCTGCACCTATTTGAAAAAAATTATGATCAACACATTAATTCAAATATAGTTGTGAATACAACAAATATCTCTGCATCCAAAACCAGGTTTGGAAAATCAATCCAGTTCAATTAATTCCCTGAATCAATTTTCTCCACGCTTTATAGAAATGACTGCTGTTTTAATTTTGGTATTTATTATTTCCTTTATAATTTACTGTGAATATACATAATCCTAGCCAGTTTATCATATTGTTGTGCATGTTTTTAGACTTCTTGTATCAGTGTCCAGTGGTTTGTGTTCTTCTGTATCTTATTTTTTTCTTTTTTGTTTTTGGTAAACACAACATGTGTGTGATTCATCCATATAACTCCAAAAAGACCTTCCATATGCTTTGCCTGAGTCAATCCAAAATTCATAGCAGCATTGTAACACCTTGTATGGTAATGCATATAAGTCTTATGCATCTGTGTCTCAGTAGGTAGATAGACGTACAGCTAGATAGATATTGATAGAAATAGAGAGGAGAGAGGGAGAGACAGAAATGGTTCAGTTTTTCTGATGAGCCCTGTTGTAGTCAGGGGTTTTCAAAGAGAACAAGATAATACAGGACAAATAATTTACAGAATTAATGTATAATAGTCACCCAAAAAGTTAAATATGAGAAGTGCTGGAAATCTGTCCACACAGGAAGATCCAAGGAATTCAGCTGAGGGCCTGGATCCCGCAGCAATTTCCTGAGTCCAGCTGAAGACCCAGAGCCCATGACAATGCCTCCCACGAGTCCAACTGGAGGCTTAGAGCCCATGACAATGTCTCATGCAAGCCTGTTTCACAGATCTGCACTAGGAAGGCCCAAAGGTCAGTGGTGGAAGCTAGAAAGTCTATGCCAGCAGGGCGAAGGATCTGTGCCAGTAGGCTGAGGGATCTGCACTGGAGCCAAGAAGTGACACTCAAAGTAAGAGCTCCCCCGAAGTGAACCACAGCCATTCTCAGCAACAAGATCCTGAGCTCCTCTGACAATGAGAACAGCCAAGTTAATATCAGGAAAGAAGCTCAACAAGCTCCTCCAGGAGAGCCAACAGTAACAGGAGGAACAACAGCACCATGGAGACCAACAACACTACTCTACTTCTTCCTCTCCAATTCTCCTTTCTGTCTTGGCAACAATCTTCAGGCGGTCCATCCACACTCAGCACCATGCTGATTCATTTCAGCTCGTGTTACATGTTGACCACCAGCTGTCCATCCTCCACAAACCCTAATACTGCTCTCCTTTTACCTTATGCAAATATCATGAAAATGTTTGGGGGTTTTCTCTAAACCCCCCCATCACGGGTCAGTACCACAGCATTTCATTAACATAAATCACCCTTCTAAACCTTATTTGAAAATGAATGGCGAAGTTCAGAATTCCTACTTCTGAACAATGATCTAATCAAATGGGAGTCATTTCGCTATCTTCTTTTTGTGCTCATTTACTTTAATTTAAATCAACCATCATTAAGTTCATATTCAGCATCCGTGGAGACGGGTTATTATCAGGCAAGTTTCTCAGATGACTGTATTGGACTGTGTGCAGAAAAATAACTCGTTCGGGGTGTTGGGGAGAGGGTCTAAATGGAAAATTTATAGGCGAAGACAAAAACACATGACTTTTTTTTGCTTTTTTTTTTATTTTAAAGAGAATAAAAACCTAACAAAATAAAACAGTATAAAGCCAATCAAAACAAAACAGTAAAAGCAGTACAGAACTTCAAAACAGCATAATAGGATATCAACAATGGCTATCATAATATATCTTGTTATTGTCAAATAGCCGCCATATCATCAAACATAGTAAAATCAAATAAAACAAAACAGAATAAAACCAACGAAAACAGAACCTTAAGTAAATCAAAACAATAAGTTGGAACAAAACAAAACAGTGAGAACAGTACTGAATTTCAAAAACAAGACAGCAGGGAATCCCCCAGATTTGCTATGTTGCATACTGTTATCCTCCAAATAGATGCTCAGACTACCTGTCTTAGGCCTGAAAAGTCAATCAAACAATACAAGCATTTAGTTGGTTTTTGTACCTTAGTTGCTATCAACTCAGCCTGTCCTCTGAACCAGCCAGTTGCTGAGGAGGCAGGGAGGTTCTTGATTCTTAGCCTGCATGTTGATTGGCTCACAGGAAGGACGAGCTGGCTTCTCCCTTCCTGGATCCCACATGGTTTGTGCAGCTTATAGGAAGGGTGAATTGGCTTCTTGTTGTACTCCTCCCAGATCCAGCATGGCTTCTACCGACTCACAGGAAGAATGAACTGCCTTTTCCCTTCCCAGGACCTGCATGGTTTGTGCCAAAAACCCATGCCTTTTCGAGAAGCTGATAACTGAAGCTAACTTTTCATACAGAGGGAGAACCAAGGCTCAATGTTAGATTTTTTGTTGTGCACTATGAAGGGAGGAAGTTGGAGATTAACAGACCCAGGGAGGAAGTTGGAAATAAACATAAGTGATCCTTATGTATAACCAGAGGCCACCAAATCTTCTCTTGAAAAATGTTGATAGCAAATACAATAGGCATTTCAGTCAAGAATCAGTGGTGGCCAACCTACACCACATGCTTTTCTTTTAAGACAAATGATATTGATGTATGAATTGATTTTTCTAAGCTAAAACCTCACTATTCAGGTTAATTTAAGTATTGGCACTTTATGATAAATTGTTGGGTTTGGGGGTTACAGTTTGGGCACTTGTGCCTAAGAGGTTCACCATCTATTGTCTAGATGGTGTCTGTCTCAGATACTTGACTCTGTCATTTCACCTAAAAGTCACTGTAAATTATTCATACACAATACACAGAGAACATGTGGTGTTTCTATAAAACTGTATTTATGAGCAGTAAAGTTTGAATTTCATATACTTTTCACATATCATAAAATATCCTTTTTTGATATTAGGGGGTGGGATGGAGGTACTTGAAACTGTAAGAACCATTCTTAGTTTGCAGGCAGCAAACTACATCTTCTCACAACCATAGGCAGCCAACTCCTGTCCTATACAATCAGCCTCACTGTTTTTTTTTTTTTTTCTATGCTTGATTGTGCTCAAGAAAGGAAAGACACCATTTCCTTCCTATTGGAGACCTGGCCAAGATTCCTGATTGCCTGTATCAAGCATACAGTGAAAGGATAAAATAAGAAACAGAGACAAATTTGGTAATACAAGAGGAGTGACTGGGAAGTCAATGTCTCCAGATGGGTCAAGAAAGCAACACTCCAAAACAGCCACTATGTATTGGCTGCATACAGTGCTAGGTGGGGCTAATGGGAGATTCAAAATTGGCAGAAGACTCAGAAGTCTACGACTCAGATGGCAAGTATAATTTTGGGATGATTCAAGAGGGTAGAGATGGTCTTATGCTAGAAGGATCTTGCCCTGGAGTGGTTTTTTAGATTTAATGGTTTTAGTTTTAGTCTTAGTGGGAGAGAAAGGATGGCCCGTCCCTGAAGAGTTAATCTCAGATGGGTGATATCCATAATCCTAAACCTCCATTTGTCACTTAGGGAAGCGTGCAAAATCAGTCACTGTGAATTTGTGGTCCCTAACACCTCCCCAGACCAACTATGATAGAAAGCTTCTTTAATTCTGTTATCATTGTTACTAATAATCTCCTTCCCCTAGAGGTTTTTCTAATTTTAATTTGGTATGGTAATAATTAAAAGTATGGTAGAAAGAACCATATTACCTATCTTAAAAATATGTGCATTAACATCCCATTTTACCTTTCTTTGAGAGTTTTCAATGAAAATCAGTTTCTTTCATAACAGTTGTAACTGGATCTCATGAATATAGAAAGATGGGCTTGGCATTATCTTCCAGTGAGAGTTCAACCTGGTCTAGGCGGGTTCTCCATTCTATGTAGATCTGTTCCTTTTATCCCTAGATGAGGATATTTGTCTAGCTCAATGTGTTCACTAATTCTCTCAAAAGATTGGAAATTAAATTTTTAGATGGCAGGGCCATGTTACCTCTGTGACAACTGCTACTTTATGCAGTTGTAGAACTCAGAAGCAGGCACAGTAAATATGGGCAAAATGAGAATCAATGTGTGGCTATGTTCCAATAAAACTTCATGAAAACAAAAGGACAGTACTTTGCTGGCACCTGGGTTGGTCTTTGTACTCGGCCGTAAAATACCTTTGAAGACCTGGAAGTCATATACAAAGCACAAGAGGATCCTCATCAATAATTTTCTGCCTTTCCAAGCAATTGCTTTTATCTGTCATTTATGGATTAAAAACCAAGGCTTAGGGAGTGCTAATTTTGTGCAGAATGATTCTGTCCTAGAAGAGTCGTTAAGAGGAATCACTCCAATATGAGGAAAGAGAGGGATTTTGGGGAGCAGAGGGGTAGTAAAAATGGTAAAGATGCAAAGTGTACATGTACCAATTCCTCAAGGTGAATGTACTCTATATCACAAACCTATGCTAATAAAGAAGAAAAATATATAGTGATATGTATGTATATTTTCATAGACTCATTAAAAGCTGGGAGATAGTATAGGAAGAGGAACTTCTCACAATGATTTCATCTTCTCTTTGACAGTTAGAATCTTTGTTCCTTAAATATTATCAGGAGACAACCTCCTGTATTTTCCCCTCCTTCAGTAAGAAGGTAAGCTAAGTGTTAAACTTCAATTTCAAGATAACAAGGTAAGGTCTTACTGATGTGGAACCTTCATTTCTTATTTCAGTACTGTTAAAATGTGCTACCCTCAGGGAAATAGCTTGGAGATTGAGTAAATTTGGGCTACATTAGCAAAATGTTTAATAGAGAAAAATGCAGGAAATTCCAAGTCTTCCTAGGGGAGATGTGGGTTTTGTGGAAGTGCCACAATTCTCTGCCAGGTCCACCTTGGCTTGGAAATCCTAAGTTACTCTTGTTGCTAACAAGGACAAGATTCATCCTGCCAGCAGTATGTGCGGGGTTTCTTGCCAATGGTTCGCTAGATGCAAAGCGCTCTACCTGCGCTCTCCTTACTATCTTCAGAAAAATGCCCATACTGCAAATTTCCAACCGGAAGTTGCTGAATTAACAAAATTAAACCAACTACGAAGAAACCCTTTTGCACAAATGACAGTCATCTTCCATCAGCCTGTCACAGAGGTACTTGCAAAAAAATAAAAAAAGTATGCCTAAGGTCGCTGTCTTTCTCACACCGAGTTTTCTTTATGAAATAGTCCAGCGTGAACATCTCTAGGTCTCTCGGGCAGGTGGTGGGGTTGGGAAACCACTTTTTTCAAACTACCTCCTCTAGAAAGTGGCCCTTGTGACAACGTGTTGCCGAGTAGTTTCAGTTTCCAGTTGGTGTCCATTTGGTCATTTTAGATGTGACTGTTCTCTTGGGCTTTTACCAGGCTAAACGGATGCATTCCACCAAAGGTTGGAATTAGAGATTGACTGGGGAGAAAATTGGTTAACTAACAATTTCTATGTTTAATTTAAAATCCTAAAATCAGTGAATAATGTGGGCTGCATTTTAATAATCTCATGTGTTCACTGTATCATCAAGTGACCAGAAAGTTTAATTATGTGAAATCACCACATGCATTTGGTTACTGTACTTAATTTCTCCTTCCCATCTTAGTTAGACATTCATGAAGACTGAGACTTAGTTACCCGGTATATAGTACTAAATTTTCCAAAAGTGTAAGTTGACTGAATTAAAAAAAAAAAAAAAAACGAATGAATATTCCATTTGAATACTGCAGTAAACTTCTTATCTCTGTGACACAATCATAAATGCATATTTTAGGAATTTCACTGTAAAATCTTGGAGTTTATATTCTTTTATTTCTAGCAAGCCACTCAGGGGGATTATCTTACCTGCAAAAGACAGTTCATTTTAGATACACTAATATTACAATATATAGTGTCAGTTCTTTTTTTTTTTCTTGTTTATTCAGTATTTGTGACCATGCCAAATGATATTAAAACACTCGGTTTCGATTTTGCACTACTTTAGGAGCCCTGAGGTTCATTTTGGGCATAACTCACCCAGTAGGGCTCATGGGTACCACATTTTCATCTGGATAATTGTTATGATTCATGTGTAGATGTCACCCCAAAGCCTCATGTGGTCATAGGATTTTTTTTCGGAAGTGGCTTAATCTAGAATGTGTGATCGATTCATACTGCAATGCTGGGATTAAGGGTGCTTGGACTAAGGGTGGGTGATTGATGGATCAGTCCACTGATTAGATTGACACTGCACTAATCCTGGTAGACTAGATATAAGGGGTAGAAAGAGGATTCTCTCTCTCTCTCTCATTCTTGTTCTTGCTCTCTCTCTCCCTCCCTCTCTCCTCTTGTTGCTCTTGGTATCTTTTACTACCATGAACTGTTCCCCCTCTGCCATGCACCACCCTGCCTTGGAGCCAGCTGATTATGGATTGAAACCTCCACAAACTGTGAGCTAAATAAATCTTTCCATCTTTAACTTTGGGTTTGGGGAATTTTGTCTCAGCAATGAGAGAAATGTACCTAAAACAGGAATCCAACTATCACCTTTATGGAAATAAGCATATTTATTTCTAAGCTGCAAGATACTTGAGAATATTAAATCACTACTTTATTTTTAAATAATTTATTTAAAATTTCTTCATGTAACCTTTTTAAAAATTGAAGTTGGCACCTGCTCATTATACAGACATTCAAAGATTCAATCAATAAATAAAAAACTGCAAAATGTTTAAAACATCATCCAGAAATTATATCTGTCAACTTTTTATTTCTGGTGTTTTTCTACTCATGGAAGAATATATTATACATATAGCCTAAAAGTTCTCCATTGCCAAATGACTATTTTATAAATATTATTCATATTAGATGGGTGCATGGGCTGGTAAAGCTAAAATCTTCAGAAGAGAAAAAAGATCAAGGAAGAAAATACAAAAGTATGATATTTAGGGCCGGGAGTTTGGCTCAGTGGCTTAAGCGCCTGTCTAGCAGGCGCGAGGCTGTGAGTTCAATCCCCAATGCCACAAAACAAACAAACAAACAAACAAACAAACAAACAAAAAAACCAAGTATGATATTTAATCCCACCAAACCCAGGTAAGATCTACGGGCATTTCCACTTGCTTGAGTTGCTGTCACACTTATTTTGAACACTAGTCTCTGCCCCTTAACATTTTGCTGCTGATGTTTTACCATGTTAATTTTTTATTTCTAAAACTTAACTTTAAGTGGATACATAACATCTCATCTTACAGATGTATTAATGGCGATTGACCCCTGAAAATTCCCTGCTACATGGCTCATTTCTATAGTTACACAATTTTGCAAAATAGTGTGATGGAATTATGTTAACTGTACTTGAGTTGCTTTCTGTGTTTCTCTTTTACTGAGGTTGATTTATAGAAGTACAATTTTTGGGACAATGTGTATAGAGATCTATAAGGCACAAGTAAGATAGATTGAGTTGCTTTAGAAATTTTGCATCCACCTACCCTGGAACCAACTGAGAATTATATTTACTACACAAGCCACATGCATTTTAACTCATACAGTGGACTTACTAGAAAGTTTAAAGTATACTTTTTCACCAACTTTGCCCCTTCAAATTTGTGGACAAGTACGTATAATTTAAGTACTGAATTCATCTTCCCAATTCTAGAAAAAAGATACAGTTTTGGTAGGCAATCAACTCTATTAAAAGAGAATAGAAAATGTTTGCTCATGTATAATGGGTACCATATATTCAAGTGAAAATATCCATCAGAGCCCTGAAAACTGAAATGACAAATTTAGGGCAGACTGTGGGGGGAAAGAACCAGAGGCCTCACGAGGAGGTAATCTCTGCCTAGAAACCAGCACCATGCACTGGTTGCTGCCAGAGTGGGGACAGCCTCACCTAAGCCTCTTTCTGTGAGTCTGTGCCATTTGCAGACTGCACAGATTAGGGAGTGGGGGAGGGATCCAGGCCTCACCAGGAAGCAATCCCAGCCAGGAAACCATATCATTTTCATTGTTTTGTTGGGTTGGATTTTATTCTCTTTTGTTTTGTTTGATTATGTCAAATCTGATGACAATGTGAGAAGCTATTGGAAAGATAACAAGATATATTATGGTAGCCATTTTGAATTTGCTAGTGGCTTGTTTTGAAGTCCTTTATTGCATTCACTGTTTTGGTTTTATTGTTTCTATTCTATTCCATTCTGTTTGATTTTTACTATGTCTGAAAGTTTCTGCAGCTATTTTGAAGACAACAAAAGGCATTATGGTAATTATTGTTGGTTTCATAAGGTTTTAAAGTCCTGTATGACTTATGCTGTTCTACATTTGATTGATTTTACTCTGTTTTATTTTTCTTGGTTTTATCCTCTTTAAAATAAAAAAAGACAAAAAAAAAAAGAAATGATAAATTTAGGTAGGGAATTCTGGGATAGTCCACAAGGAAGAATCTGGGGATTTCTATGATTCCTGGTGAATTTTAAAATTGCCTTAGAATAGTTGAGGTCACTCCAGGGAGATGTTCAGAACAGGGTTAGAAGAGGATCAAATGCAAAATCTGGGTAGATGGTACCTATCCATCATTGGAACATGAAAGTAGATTATTTGTCAAATTCTCAGAAGGATAGAAACAAAAATGAGGTTAAAAGGAGGCAGGCTTAGAAAAGCTAAACAGTGGATTGGTGTGAAACATGAAGGGAACAACGAAACGAAATACCAGCCATACTAAATCCCATGAAAACTTGGCAAGCTCTATTTATCTTCTAAGTTACAATTCTCAGAAAACATTAATTGTGTAAAATAATCAGTTTCTTTATGATGCTTTCATCCATGCATATAACATACTTTCCTATAATTGAAATGTTGGCCAATATAAGAGATCATCTCTACTCTGTCTTGCCAAGCCAAGAATATTTAGTTTACATTACACAAAATTTCTCAGATTTGCAAAAATGGGTATAACTCAATGTTGCAACACACTGACATTAAACCAAATATGCATGAAACATAACCTTTTTACCAATGAGAATAGAAAACTTTTTAAAAAACCTGTCAAGTATTGGTAAGCACTAAAGCAACTTTTCCACATAGCTCCTGAAAAAGTGTTAGATACAGATTTAAACTGAAAACATGTCTAGTGTATAAGATAGAAATTTTATTCCTAAGTATGTAGCTTGGAGAATGTAATTCATTTTCTCATGAAAAGAGAGAGAAGAATGTTTGTAGGAGTTTGTTCATCACAGTCTTACACCGAGAAGGACACAAATGTCTATCATTATGTAATGCAATTGATCTGTATCTTTAAATGGAAAGAGATGACAATCCTAGCACTCAGGATACTGAGGCAGGTAGAGCATGTGACTGTGGTCAGCCAGGGCTATATAATGAGTTCAAGGAAAGCTTTAACTACACGGTGAGAAGATTCATAAGTAAAAAGTGAATGAGTACTTCATGAAAATGCGTGGGTAGTTATTACAGATATAATGTCAAACTTTAGAATTTAGACATAAGAGTACATGCTTTATGATTCTGTGAATAAAATCTCACCAATATGAAGAACAGACAGTAAGAAATAGACAGTAAGAACAGACAGTAAGAACATTGAAGGGATGTTGCTTGGAAATATAAATAAGGGAAAATGTGGTAAGTCAGAGAAACGATTTTTATCATTGCGTATATGTGTGTGTATTTACAGGATGTGCCAGTTAATCACGATCGCCAAATCGGCTGGACTGAGATTCCCTGGAGAAGTGATTGAAGGTTGAGGTAGCTGTTGTAGTAGTTGACGTGGCCGGTCCAGTCCTGAGTTTACAGCCAAATGTGCTATTAGGAAGTGGGACAAACTTGGAGAAAGTGGGTCATGGAACATCATGATCTTGGTGACTATTTCTGGTCACTAGTCTCAGGTTTTCTTAGTGCACTCTGCTTCACAGATACCTCGAGTTTAGCAGCTTTCCTCCACTGTGTCTTTCTGCCATGTTTCTTCCTTAGAGTCAGCTGACCATGGACTGAAACCTCTGAAACCATGAGCCAAAATTAAACTTTTCTTCCTTTCAGTTTTTGGTGTCAGGTTTTTTTTTTTTTTCCAATCAATGGGCAAGCTGACCAATGCACATATGTGAATAAAAAAATCTAGTCAAGCCACACTCTTATGCTTTAATTCAAATTATCATACAAGTAAATGTGCTTTACTGTACCTATTATTTTCAGTTGGGCGTGTTCTTACAAAAACACACCATTTCCCTATTTCCAAGTTGAGTATCTTACCATCACAACTTCACACGTTTCATTCATATATAAAGACGAAGTGTCAGAATTAAAATATGTGGATTTTATATTTAAAAAACAATCCCCTGTGTATTTCATTGCCTTCTTCGGTTTTCATTGACAAGGGTAAGTTATTCCCTGTGTAATATTAAAAGTGGAGCAACATGTTAGTTTGCCTAAACTCTCATTATGTTTCTCGAATGCCAACCACAAGCTGAACAGTGATGAAATTACTACTTAGTGTTTGCAAAGAGCCCTTCTCGCCCATGAATGACAAAATGTCATGTTCTTCCCTTTTTGAGTTTTCTCCAGTGGGGGTAGCTGAGGGGAGCAAGCTGAATCAGGGGTGCTTGGTAAGAGGATTTCCCCGGAGTTTCTTTTTCCTAATAAACACACTCTTTCATTGTAATGGATTGACCTTTGAACACTAATGCAAATCTCATGGCTGGTTGTTTTATTAATTGCTAGGACCTTGCTCACTGGGGTTGTTATTTCACCCTAAACCAGGACCACCTGCAATTAATCTTTTTCTAATTCTTGACACCATGGTTTACAATTATTGATTTTTTTTCCTGCAGAAAACCAATTAGATATTTTAGTGTTTTATAAACTGACACAAAACTGCAGGTCCCTTAAATGGTTTTCATGTCGGAAGAAAGGCACCCTTAGCAAGTCTTGTGTTTGCTCTGTAGTGCTTAATTTCACTTGCACGCAAGAGTGGTATTATCTGTTTCAGCCAAGGGTATGCTTTACAAGGAAAAGTGTGAATCCAAAAATTCCCCGTTCTGCTGTCTCCTTGCATATTCACTTTGTGACTGACAAGGACGATTCAGATCTGCCCTGTACTTCATAAATTAGAGCTGACAGGTACAGACTCAACCGGGACAACCCTGCCACCGTCTCTACCATACTGATGTTCACCATTCAGGGCAGAGACAGGAGGGAAGACATCCAGGACCCTTTCTACAAGGGTCAGTGAAATTCTGCCGCCACTTTCTAAAACAAAGCCTTGTATGCTTATGGTTCAAGCCAACTGAAGTAAGAGACTGTGTTTCATGAGTGAGGGGTGCCTCTATTCCATTTTCCACATTTCTCAGTTCACTTCTTTCCCACGTGAAACGAATTTTTTGGACACACAGTAACATCGATTTGGGCAACGGTAGAATAAAAAATGGAGTGTTTTCAAGGTTCACGCTGAACTGTCTCCTGAGCTATTATCAACTCCTGGCTGCCTCTGCTACCCCTTCTATTTGTCTTTCGGCCCTCCTGTGTGCTCCAGTTTGACATCCTGATTGATCTACTTCTGTGCTCCTCTGCCCTTTGGCTCGGCATCCTGGAGGATTTCTTATCTCCTTTTGCCTGCAGTGGTAGTTACAGTACTTCAAACTTTTTGTAGCCTGAAGTCTTCTGATAGTCTGCCAAAGCCCTTCCAACCAACAGGAATATCCTTCAGCACTTGTTTCCTTGTTAGTATTACTGGCAGAGTTCAGACTTCTGAAGAGTGGTAGCTAACTATCTTGCCTTCGAGTATGCCTTCTTAGCTACTTGCAGATTTAGAGGAATATATCCTGAGGAAAAATATGTTTGTATTTAGGACACTTTTCCTGTGATTAAAAAGATATCCCAGTTATTCCAATGTCTACTTCTTTAGGTTCTTAGAAAGCATGGTATTTACAGATGAAAACTGAAGACCATTAACATGGACATAATTTTTTTTAAAGAAGTATATAATTGCTCTTTAATCTGTTCTATTAGAAATGCTGTTGCCACCATTCCAATGAAATAGCTCTGGTCAAAATCACCAATGACCTTCAGAGTTTTATATCTAATTTCCAATTCGATCTTCACTTTGTCTGGCCTGTTAATAGCATTTGCTGCTATTGGTGAAGCTCTTCCTAGAGATAATTCTTCCTCACTTTGGTTCTGAGAAAACCTACTCTGTCGGTTTTCTTTCTGCTGTTACGGTCGAGTTTTCTCACACTCCTTTTTACTGCTTTCTTCAATCTCCCATGCTAAATCTATTTATTTATTTGTTTGTTTATTTATTTATTGGTACCAGGGATCAGACTCACAACCTCACACTTGCCAGGCGGGCACTTGTGCCGCTGAGCTATATCCCTGGTTCCCCACACTAAATCTTGGATTGTCCCTTGATAGATATTTTACTAAAGTGGTAGTTTCTTCTACCAGTCACCGCCTTGATAAGACTTAACTCATAGCATATCTAAATGTTCAGTAGATGATGATGACTACCAAATTTTACCTCCAGCTCTGATATGTACACCAAGAAATCCAACTTTCATTTCCACAGTTTCTCTCCACCATCTAAGAAGCCGTTGTCAACTTTCAAGTGTCCATAGCCTAGGGCACTTATTTTTAAGACATTCCAGGGAGCCTACTTTCTTTGTATTTTCCTGGGAAATTTACAATCACCTTGGTAATCCCTACAAAAAGTATTTCCCTGTAGTTTATGTTTGAGTAACAGTGTGTGTATAGGTCATTTGGTGGTGAATTAATGTCATAAAAACACAAAGTCTTAAAATCTATGAAAATAGTAGTGTCTTCATTCATTTATGTCTTTGAGAATTTTGCTTGACAATGTTTTGCATTTTCAGTGTAGAAATCTTGGTCAACTTTCAGTAATACTATACCTGTATTTTATTGATAATGATGCTATAAATGCCTTCATTTTAACAAGTTCACTTTCTGCTTTCTTGCTATTGACATATATAACTGAGGAGGGTTTTTGTATGCTGACATTAAGTCCTAATATCTTGACAAAATGAACGTTTTGGTGTTAGTTTGATAGAACCTTTAGGATTCTTCATGAAAAATACTATCTTCAAATATAAACCATTTGACATTTGCCTTTTTATTCCTATACCTTACATTTGTTTTTCTTTCCTTAGTTCCTCCAACATGATGTTGACCAGAAGTGATTAAAGTTGATAGCTTTATTTTATTCTCAGTCTTTGCAAAAAAAAACTGTAATATTTTGTGATTAAATTATACTTTTATAGATATTCAATTTTAGTTGAATGTTTTCATAGATATTCTTTATCAGATTGAGAATTCCTGTTTCCTAGGTAGTTTTATAATGAATCATTTTTATGTGTACTATCGCAGGGTTTTTAATGCCCATACCTGGGGACATGGTTTAAAACAAATATGTGTTAGAAAATTGTTAGCCCCATGTGTCCAACATTGTTATGGAAAAATAATAAAAAGATACTTTTTACAGTAGGAATTTTTTTTTCTTTTACACGCCCTTTTCTTGAGAAGGGGGTAATGTGTATAGCTGATTTAAATCCCATAAGACCAAAAAAAAATTCTATGTTCTGTGTTGAAATATTTTCTCTCCTATTTCTTTGAGGTTATACAGATTAATGCACTTAGTAGTCAATAACTGTCTAATAACAGCAGGCAAAAATTCAAAATATATTTTCTGTTCTTAGAGAGATGGAGGAAAACATCTGATTCACAGTCTCCATGGTTTGCAGTCAGTCCATGATTCAAGGAAACTAACAAAATCCTTTCTCGCATCCATAAAAGCCTGCAGAGTGGGTGATTGATGAAGACGCAATGTAGTTCCTCCAGCGTGTTTGCGTCTCTCATAGTGTACTCATTCACAAGGCAGTGAGCTGACTGGCTATAGAATTTCTCTCTTTCTTCCAATTATCAGGAATAGCAGTCAGTTTCTCCCTCCCTTGAGCAACATGCAAGTTAAAACATTCTAACTGATAAAAAAGAAAACAATTTTAAGAGGAATGTTAAAAATTAGAAAAGAGTGCAGGATACATCTATGTTCTGTCCCTTATCTGTAGATACCCAAGGAATAATCAAAATATATGGTAAGGATATATATATATATATATATATATATATATATACTCCACTAATCCCCCTCAAAGTTCTTACTCTGAGCACACTTATCCCACCATTCTTGCTACTTTCTGAAGCCATTCTGGAAGTCCTCTTTCCTGAGTGTCTTTGTGGGGTACCATCAAAAATACAGTAAATGTTGCTGCCAAGTGTTATCCAGTGAAAGGCAGACTCATAAAAAACAATACAGTGTTTTCTCACTCACCTTGTTCTCTGGGGATCTGCCACCATGAAAGTTTTTCTGTTTCATTTAAGTCAAAATGACCACAAAACATCAACTTTTTAAATTGATTCAGGACATGGAGGCAAGCAGGGCAACTCGACTAAAGACACTCATGAAAGAGGACTCCAGAACTGCTTCAGAAAATGTTCAGCATAATGGACAAGCGTGTCTGAAGCAAGTGCAGTATTATGAGGGGGAATTCATGCAAATTAGTTCTTCTCTGCAATAATTTTTTAAAAATGTAATCATTCACTGTAGTTATTGATCACACCGCGTATACTATTTCATGGCAAAATAAATGTGGTGCACAGGTTAGCAGCAGAGTGTGCGGACTTGACTGTGATTTGCGTCTGTTATCAACAAGGGTAATGGGAGCAAGTTAAATTCCCACGTAATTGGAAATGCAGTTTTATTCAGCAGCCTCAACCTCTTTCCATCTCAATACCTGCATGAACATCATTATCAAGCAACTAACCATTCTCACTGGATTAACTGGGCTGCATTTATCAATCCATCCACATGACAGCAGTCTTGTAGGTAATTAGTGAAATGGACCCCAAAGAGACAGGCATCAGGATGATGGCTTAAACTGTCCACGAATGGGTAACTGTGGGTAGACAATGCACAGGTTTTCATTATAGTTTCCAATACAGACAGGAACAAGCTTGCAAAAATAACAGATGTACCCAACTGGATGAAGAGGAAGAATGTGGTCACATTAGGGAGTCGTTCAAGCTTATGCCCTCTTGGTAATACAACTTCAGCTGAGAAAGTAATTCATATAGCCCATAAAAAATTGTAAGACTTTTCTGCATAATTTTACCCACCCACCTCTCCAAAGACAACCTCTTTCCTCAACATGAGACTACACGCCAAGCGTTCAATCATTTTATGCTTGAATATTTCCACAGATAAAATAGGGTTGCATTCAGGCAAAATAATCTAGATCCATCTAGGATGCTACAGTGTCTCCAAGTGATTTCTAAGAATAGGCACATATCAGGACTCAAGTACTCAAGTACTTACTGCCATTGCAACCCTCTGTTTATCAACCAAACTTCTCTTCTTTCATGTAGCCAGTTATGCACTGGTTTTGCCTAATGCTATCCCATCCTCCAAACTGTCATGCTCTTTCTCCTATGATCTCCATTCCTGTAACACATTTGGACACTTCAAGATGTTTGCTTATGTCTTTCTACTGTAGCTGGCTCAGATTTGACCTTCTAAGAGCAGTCATCCTTGTCTCTGTGCTTACAAGACACATGAGCCACTCTGAATCTGTGTTCCCAGAGGGCTTCATTTACTGTTTCTGTAACTGCCGTAATTGGAAATTCATCCTCTGCTTCAACCATTTTGAGTCTGCCATGGTTGTGAAACATTTAAAGATTACTCATGCGACATGAAAAATTTAGAACTGGAAGCTCAGTGGGGTAGCAGAGGGTAGGGGACGCTCTCAAATTCATACCATGTCCCTTGCATTTCCATTTCCATTCTAAGTCTCATGTCATCCATATCTGGCACAAACCTTCCATTTGTGGTGCTGGACTAACAAAATTAAGATATCAAGTAAAAAAGGTAGTCATTTTTAAACTTTGAGATATATGTAAATCAAGAAAAGTTAATTAAAACCTTGATTTCTAAGCATCAGTATCTCCAACAGTGTATTTTCCAACAAGACCTTGGTAGTGTCGAGGAATCTCATTTGAAAAAGAAAAGTAATTATGATGTAAGTCACTCACTGTACATTTCTAGAATCACCAATATAAAGAACAGCCTAATTTATAAGTTGTTCTGGATCCAGCTCTAGCCGGTCCCGCAGCTCAGCGCAACCCACCAGGGGAATGCCCAGCCAGCCTCGCAGGACACAGAGGTACTGAACCCAGCCCAGCCCAGGCCCCCAGAGCTGCTCATCAGGGACTGGCCAGCGTAGCTGCAGGGTCTTGAAGAGCTTGGGCTCTGCCCATCAGAGCGCAGGGCTCGAGCTCCATTCTTCAGTTTATAAGTTGTTCAACCTTAGAGAGTATTTATATGAAGAATGCTCTATGTGAAACCTGAAATTGTACAATTCTAAACAGATGTTTGCAAAAACACAGAAATTACAGTATAATAAATTTGCTTTCCATATCACCAAGTTGTGAATTGATTGGGCTTTCACGTTCTGAAAACACTTTTGCCCTTAGGTCCAGGAGAGCATCTAACAGGCGCTATTAAATTCAGGACCTTGGTCAGCTCCTGAGCTGCGGAACTGTCAGAGGAGCGCACTAGGCAAAGTCCCTTGAGTTGCTTGAGTAACACATTTATTTCTTCTCTCTTTATTTAATGCAAATGAAAATACAAAAAGTCGAAGGAGGATAGTAAAAGATACATTTGAATATATGTTAGAAATTCTGAAGACAGAAGCCATGCGGCAAAGAGGTGTTTGTGAGGTATGGTAGGATTGATCCAACCCTGTGTATTTGAGTCAATTAAATAAGATACATGATACTGATGAGTGAAACAGTGAAAACGGAAAAGCACAAACTAAAAATTCATCTTGGTGAACTAACAAAGAATTAGTAGTATAGTTGTCTGTCTTGCATACTTATACATACATATATCCTTCTTTGATTGTCTGATCATTTTTTATGCCTAGATTTTGTAACTTGAACAACTACTTCTAAGATAACAATATGTAATATACTGATTAGTATTGATTCCTTGCTGGTCTTTTTTTTTTTTTTTTGAAATTCTGTATTACTGCTACCTTTTTTTCTGTTTTGCTTTTTTTAAAAAAAATAAAAAAAGACCCATCTTGAATTATGGAACTATGTTCTCTTTTTCCTAGCCATGACAGCATGCTAATTTAGATCCTGGGAGAGACACACAGTTTTCTTTCCTAAAAAGTTATAAATGGAGCAGCATCAAAATTAAAACCACTGGGCCGGGGATATACCTTGGTGGCATAGTACCTGCCTGACAAGTGTGAGGTCATGAGTTTGATCCCTGGTACAATAAATAAATAAATAAATAAATAAAACCATCTTCAATTAAAAGGAAAATAGCACATGATCCAGCAAACAGCAAGCTTCAGGCTGAGAATATATTTTTGGAAAATTCACAAGTGACTAAAAATGTACATCTAAAATATATAATGACTTTCTTAAATTGATAAAAATCTAATAAAGTGATTTAAAAGTGGCCAGAGAATATGAACAATTTTGTGAGAAAGTATGAGCCTGAATTGTCCTCATAAAATTGTCGATTAAAACAACAATGAGCCATCACATAAAACCTCTGAAGTCAAGCAGAAAACAAATAAAGAAGGGAGGGAAAGAGGAAGAAATTTCAGGGTAAATATGAGAATATTCTTGAGTCTTAGCTCTTCGTGCTGTATTCTTCTGCCTCTTCATGCGTAAACCACTGTAGAATAAAATAATATGTTTATTAGGGATGTTTTCAATGGCATATATCAATAGGTGTGTTTACCACATACCCTATGATTTGAATCTACCTTTGAATGATGTTTCTGCACATATAAATTCAGCCCTGGAGATGACTATCTTCAAGTCTGATAGTACTATTTCCATAAAAGTTAACATTATCTATACAGTGATAGAATAAAGTTCATGATATTCCAGGAGGCTTTTCTTTGGTAATAGAACTATGTAATACTGAATACACCTCATGAAAATGTTTAAAATGAGATAGGAAGTATGGCTTCCAAGTCTTGCTAAAATTCATTTTTGCAGAGTGTTTACATAAAAAAGCTTTATCTTCTATGGGCCATGATTGTTTGGGAGGAGAGGCATGGGATGAGCTGAATTGTATTTATCAACAAGCCATGCAGAGAGATATTTGTTTTTCTATGATTGTTTCTCATGTGCAGGGTAATATTACACACACAAAGAGTATCTGCCAAGGCCCACAGCATTGACTTAGAAGCCACATGAGGTATTTTAAACTTTTGGGCATGATTATTCCTTTAAAAAATTAAGAGAAAATACAAGCAGCTGGGATGAAAGAAAGAATGAAAGGAAGGAATGAAAGAGGGAGGGAGAAAAGGACAACACAAGGGTGAGAAAGAACAGAAAGAAGAAAGGGATATGGAAAGAAGAAGGTGGGAGAGAAAGAGGGAAGGAAGGAAAGAAGGAAAGGAGAAAAGAAGGAAAGAAAGAAAGAAGGAAGGAAGGAAGGAAAGAAGGAAGGGGAAATGGTTTTAATAAACGATTTGGAGAATATCCACCACTGTTAACAAAATCTATTTGAAGTAATGACAGCAACAACAACAAAAAGCAAAGATTTTGTCCCAAATTAGGGATCTTACTTTTAAGTAACCCACTATAGAGTGGTTTCTCTATTAAGAGCATTGTTCTTAATTATTATCTACCCAGGAAAACAAACCAATTTTCCTGAATAAGAAAAGAAATAGTATTGTTTTAAGAAAAGGTGCTTAATGTATCTTAGCGGTAATGGTAGATTAAGGAAATTCGTTCTTACTAGCACCACACAATTACTTCATGTTTCGTCTGGCTGACTGTGGGCATTCTGCTGTTAACACAGAGCTGCGTTTTGCAACGAAGTGATTATTTTGGAGTAGTTCCTCTCCCGCTGTCCACATTTTGGCTACTACTTACGTTTATTTATGAGTCTGACTTGGGAAGGGCTTTGTGAACAGTCTTGAGCAAAACCAATAACCACCATGGTGGTAGTTGCTTGCAGAAAGTCATTCATCATTAATCACCAGGCGGAGTGCTCTCTGGACTTACAGAGGGCAGTGGCAGCGCTGGAGGGAAAGACCCTGTGAAGACGTCAGGTGCCACAAAATCACTGGGCTCAAGCAACACGGAGGAGCAAATCTCTGCACAGCTCCTGCAGAGAAAAAAAGCATTGCCAGGAGTAAAACTGCCTTCTGTCTCCAGGAAAAGACTAGGGCAAAAGACCCTGCTACTCTTGTTTCCATAGCCTAGTGTCCTGAGCCTTGATTTCCGGCTTAGAGGAAGAACACTATTAACTAGGGATCACCGCAAAATTGACCAGCTGGGTACAAAAGCACAAATCTGGAACACTAGGTACTCAGGAGGCTGAAGAAGCAGGAATGAAAGGTTAAGGTCATCTGAAGAACTTAGGGAGACTCTGTCTCAATGTAAAAATAAAAAAAAAAAAAGAGCTGGGCTGAGGTAGGAGGAGCGTTGTGAGTTTGAGGCTGGCTTGGGCTACAATGCGAGCGTAAGGCTGGCCTGAGCTACACAGTGCGACCCTGCCTCAAAAAACCAGGGCCAGGAGTTTGGCTCAATGGCTTATGCGCCTGTCAGGCAGGCGCGAGGTTGTGAGTTCAATCCCGGGTGCCGCAAAAAAAAAAAAAAAAAAAAAAAAAAAAAAAAAAGAGCTAGGGATATAGTTCACTCATAGCACGTCTGCCTTACAAATACAAGGACTTGGGTTCATTCCCCAATGCCACCCCCAAATAAATAGTTCATACATAAGAGCCCTGTCTGTCATTATCTCTATCTCTATCTGTCTAATCTATCTGCTTATCTATCCATCTCTTCATCCATCTTATCAATCCATCCATCCATCCATTCATCCATCTTATCAGTCTATCTATCCATTCATCTAGTCATGTATCTGTTCTGTCTGACTGTCGGTCTGTCTCTATCTATCTATCTATCTATCTATCTATCTATCATATACCCATCCATTCATCTAGCCATCCATTTATCTATCCATTCACTCATCTATCCATCCATTCATCTATTAATCCATTCATCTATTAATCCCTCCTATCTATCTATCTATCTATCTGTCTATCATCTATTCATCCATTCATCTATCCATTCACTCATCTATCTATTCATCCATCTTATCTATCCATCTGTCTGTCTATCTATCTATCTATTGATCTTCTATCCATCCATACCTATCATCTGTCTGTCTATCCAGAGAAAGAAAGATGTATTTTAAAGATTTACTTCATGCAAATATGAAGGTTGACCTGCCTGAATTCCACAGGGCATGTAAGATAACAGGCTGGAAACTCAGGATAGAATTCTTGTTGTGAACTTGAGAATTCCTGAGTTTAAATCCTGTAAGACAGCTCACACGCTGTGAAGTCAGACAGAAACGGATGTTGTCATCTTGAGTCTGTATCCTTCAGGGCAGGCTGACTGGCTAAAGATTCAGTCAGCATTTCCATGCCCCTGTCTTGAGATGGAGCGCCATCTTGTGCAAGGAATCTTGGGTTTGTCCCAGTGGTTTATTGCTTTTAAGCAACTGGATGATGTCCACTCATAGTGCAGAGATTCTCCTGTACTGCGAGTCAACTCATAGTAGAGCTAATCGCGTCACCAAGTTCATACAATTTATCCACCACAGGCATCTATCCTACTATAAATGCAAGCTACTCTCCAAAACACAGATGGTGAACAGGAGCCAAACGATGCTTCTTAAACAGAGCACAGCACATCCCGCTGCCCAGTGCCTGCTTGGTTGGATATCTACTCTCGCGTCTGTCTTGCAGGCATGACTTTGAACATAGTAATACTTAGCATGATTGCTACAAACCTTAGGTGGAAACGTGGTGAAAAGTCACTCAATAATACTGGGAGAAACCCATTGAAATGACAGTCTGTTCCTGGTATTTTACATGTATCACTTTAAAATGCCTCAACAAACAGCAGTAACTGGTTAATTTTTACTTAGGGATGAGCATTCGGAATACCGCTAGGATCCCCGGAAACACTAAATCTTTATCAGACCAATGGGTTAAAAGAATGTGAGCGAATGAAGACATAGTATCAGAGGAGGACAACTGAGAATTGTCTTCCGGATGCAGAGCTGTACAAATTCTGGATAGCTGGTTCAAAATTGACCGGTGGCTGGGATTCCTTGGTCTCATGCAGAGCAGAGAAATCGCTTTAATTCAGGAGTTGCACAGTTCCTCCAACGAGATCTACCTGCTCCTCTTGGATTTCTGTTTAGATTTCTTTTGCAAAAATCTCACTTTTAGTCATTGCTGACTTTAACCTGATGTGATCTGAAGAAATTTGTCAGGAAAAGTATGGCTCTATGTTTTGCCATTTCTCCAAATGAAGCTTTGTCCTTTGGATTTTTCTGATCCACTAAAGCCAGGCACTGCTGCATTCAGTCGGCAAGCAATTTTAAATCTTTAGGATGTGCACAATTTAGGACACTCATGGAGGACGACCACAAAGAAACTCAAGGGGACCTCTATGCTGGTAATTTGGCAGCATGTCCCTGAGTTCCAGGTCTACCCCTCATGTTTTGCTCACTGGTGAAAAGGTATTCAGCAAATACCTTTTAATTAATGTGAACCGGATCCCCAGCCTCATTTTTTGTGGTGCTAGGGGTTGAGTTCAGCACCAAGGTAGATTCCCAGCACTTTCTGTTGTATTTCAAGACAGGTGAGTGCTATCCATAATGGGCACTGAGAGATATTGCCAGAGAGAGGAAAGGTACGACCTCTTCTCTCTGGTTGGTTTGTTACTGGTGGCGCCTCAACAAGGGTACTTGAGAAAAACAAACAAACAAACAAAAAAACAAAAAACCAAAAGTACTCGACTTGACAGCATGGGTTGATTCCAGTGTCTGAGTTCCAAAGTTATATACTGAGAGACCTTCGTTGAGGTAGTTTGGTTTCTAGCCATGAGATTCTTGAAGCTTTCCATATTAAGGTTCCCTGAACCATGCCATTACTGCCTTTCTGAAGCTATATCCTGTGAAAACAGTGCTGGATTGGGTATGACGATGTTTATGTTTTGTGCAATGACTTTTCCATGTTAGGACAACCATGTGAAAGTTTTCATAATACTGAAGTTAGTTTTGAATTGACACCAGCACAACAAGCAGGATATCTTTCTTTTGTAACTCCTCAAGACATGTAAAAGTGCTTGATGAATTGTGATACACAATGCTAAACAATGTTAGGTTACCACATGGCATTAAAAATGGTAGGGTTCTCCAGTAAAATATTTATCCAGAAATGAGATAGGCAACACATAATTCACATCCCTCCTCCAGCCTATTTCTATTGCTGGTTAAGACACCTCAAGCAAGTAGACTGTAATGCTGATTTTACTGAAGTCTAGCTGGCTAACAGCCCTGGTTTACAGGTGTCACTTTGCTGTCCTCCAGCTCAGCGTAGACGAACTCCACAGCTTTGTGCTCAGAAGGAGGACAAGATAGCAGCAGCCACAGCAACAATTCCTCGACTTCTAACATTTCCGTCCTGCTGGGAAACATTTTCAGAAAAAATAGGGCAACTGCTTGAACTGTCCTGTTACTATGTGTGATGAAAATACTAAATACAGTGAGTTTTCATATTCAGACAGATGCATAGACATTCTATTTGTGACCCGGAAGGTATTCATTTTCTTCTTACAATTAAAGAACAAAAAAGGGCAAGTCCTTCGATAATCGGTAACTTTCCTTAAATTAAAAAAAAATTCACTGTGGTAAAAAATCTATATTAATAAGAAGCTCTCCATCTTAATTGCTTTTAAATGTGCATAATTATTGAAAACATCACACCACAGTGATATTTGTGCACCCATACTTATAGCAACACAATTTGTAATAGCCAGATCTTGGAAACAACCCAAGTGCCCATCAATCAAGGAATGGATAAAAAAGATGTGGTATTTTTATACGATGGAGTGCTACTTAGCTATCAGGAAAGATTGCATTGAGACTTTTATAAGTAAATGGACACGACTTGAGACCATACTCATAAGTGAGATAAATCAAACCCACATGTGCAAGCACCATATTGTCTCCCTAGTGTAAGAAACTGAAACAGTATATATGATCCAAAATCTACAATAAATACTGTGTAAGGGTAAGAAACTGCTCAAAGAGCAAAAGTAATTGGGAAGGGGAAAAGGGGGAAAAAAGGAAGGGAAAAGGAAAAAGACATAAATCTGTATATATGTATATGTAAGATAACTAAAATGACTATACTGCTGAATGTATTAGTTAATGAGAAAGAACGGTTAATATTCATATTATTAGATCAATTTTTATGTCTGTATCTGCTAATGTAAACCACCATGTTGAAGGTAGCGATATGCAATATTGCAATCATTGTCAAGTTCCTATCATCTTGTTTTGTAAACCTATAATGTTACTGTTGTGGATTTGCTGTTGTCATTTGTTTGTCTCTTTTGCCATTTGTCTTTCTTTTATGTGTCTTTTTTTCTCTTAAATAAAAAGTAAATAAATAAATAAATGTGCATCATTATGCAATTTTCATAACTCTTCACCTTGCAAAAATAAAATTCTCTGTTCACAAAACAGTTTCCCTTTACTCTCTCACACTGCTCCGTTTTCTGTTTCTACAAATTTGAATACTTTAGGCACCTCATAAAAAAAATGGAATCCTGCAGAATTTGCATGTTTTTGTCTGAATTTGGTCACTCTGCATGATGTCCTTGAGATTCATCCACAATCACACTAGCCTGTGTCCTACCTAACTCACTTCCTTTTAAGGTGAGTAACATTCCGGTGCTTGTACATGTCACATTTTTTGTTTGTATATTTATCTCTCTGTCTATCAGTGGGTAAACTTGATTTGTTTCTCTGTCTGGGTTTTGGTGAAAGATGCTCCTATGAGCATGGGGGTGGAGTTATCTCTTCAGGAATCTGCTTTCAATTATTCCACACTATAGGATTGTTGGGTCAGATGAAAATTCTCCTGATTGTTATCAGACCCTCCGCAATGTTTTCCCTAGTGAGTGGACCATTTTACATCCTTACCAACTATGCAGAAGTGTTCTGGTTGTCCATAGCTGCTGTTTTCTGTTTTGTTTTGATGGCAGCAAGCACAGTAGGTATGAGGTTATGTCTCACTGTAGTTTTTAACTTGCATTTCTCGAATGATCAGTACTGTGAATGTTTTTTAAGCTTTGTTGGCATTTGGAAGTCATTTTTTAAAGACACATCTACTTAGAGACTTCATGCATTGTTGAACAAGTTATTTTTGTCATGGGTGCTTAGTAGTACAAGTTCTTCAAATTCTCTGAATACCTTCTCTTGTGTGGTATATGAGTTGCAATTATTTTCTCCCACTTCACAGGTTTTCTTTCACGCTGCTGGTTTTATCCTTTGGTGGGTAGATGTTTTTACTTTTGGTGTTGTGTAGTTTATCTATTTTCACCTGTGTTGCCTGTGGGAAACATTTTCTAGGAAATTAGAAAACATTTCAATATGTGGTTGGGTAATGGCACAAAGAAACACCACTGATTTCCTTGCATAAAAGGATATCTTTCTTTCTCTTAGTGGGTTAGGATGGGAACCTCTGGCAGTCCAAAGGGCTTACACTAAGTCCCAGATCACTCATTCCATCCAGTTCTCTTATTGTCTTATCTCTGTCAAATGCTACCTTGTGTGTGAGCTGGTTCCGCTCAGGAAATTTCCATTGTCAAATTCGATTCAACACATGTGTAGGAAGCACAACTTTCAACACCTGTGCTTCCCATTTCACTCTCTGGTCCATGGGTTTCATTTAGAAATCAAAACAATTTAACCACGAGTGAAATTCTTACGGTGAGCAAGGAAACAAAATCGGCCACCCCCTCACACTCGAACAAAGCAGTAGACATGATTAAGGTAATGATTTTTTAAACTGAATATCACTCTATCATTGTATATAACTATGCCAGAGGATCCATTTGGAAGGGACCCAGAAGAAATATGCAATAAAGCCAGGAATTATAATTTAGGGAATCTAAATGAGAATGCGCAAGTGTCATTTAAGCAAGTGACTTTCGGTGCACAGTTTGAATAAAAACGGCTATTTTTTGCCACTGGACTTCAAGCTCGTTTGTCTCCACTATGTCTGGCGTGGCTTTTGGAGAGCTCTGTGTCTGTGTAACCTCGAATCGGGGCCTCTGGGCTGGTTTTTGCATTTACCCTCTTCTCAGAGCAAAAGGAATAAGGAACTGTCACTGACAAAACCTAGGGACTCCTTAATTTCCTGACAATTGTCTATGGAATCTCCCTCTGTGGGAGGTCTCTGAATTATATGTTGTCATAGGAAGAGTCCGTGGGGAGGGAAGGAGGGAGGAAAAGAGATGGAACAAAACAGGGAAGGAAGGATGTAAGGAAGAAACAAAGGAAAAAGAAAGAAAGAAAGAAAGAAAGAAAGAAAGAAAGAAAGAAAGAAAGAAAGAAAGAAAGAAAGAAAACAAAGGAGAGAAAAGTCTTGGGGAGCATCTCAGGGGTAGGGAAACTCAGGTTTAATCCCTAACAAGAAAAATCTCCATTTATTACTGGATAAGCTTATTTCTATACTATTTATTCCTAAATAATACCCCAATCTTTGTAATATCTTATTCATGACATAAAATGGAAATGATTGTCATCTTTCAAAGCACATGACCATGCTTTTCCTTTCCTTTTGGAGATTTTTGGGAACTACAGTATCCTGTTCCTCATGATCCAGGTTATACTGTTAGGTCTAAGGAAGGGAGTTAGAAATAGATATAAGGTTAATGTTACCGCAAAGGTTATAAAATGTTCTCTGTGGGTAGTTACAAAGCATTTGACTGGAAGTGTGTCCATTTATATCTCCAGAGTGAAAAGAACATACAGCATGTTTGGGTAGCAGGGATTTGCCAATTTTTTTACCAGTAAATCATAAGCAGTATGTTATTGCATAGCTTTTTTTTATTGCATAGTTTTATAAACAAAATCACTACCCAAACTAGAGCAGTAAATATTTAATAAGCATCTATTTATTGATGAGACATTCTTCAATCATTGTTCAGAGGCTTTCAATTCACAAAAGACACATTTTTAAAATTTCTCCTTCCACCAGTGGCTATTTTGTCTGTTCTCCTAGACGTGGTCAGGAATATGGAAGAGTTGATTTCTAGGAGTTCACCACTCTTTTGAGAAATTGTGTTGTATAATGTCCAACTATAGTACCTATTAATTTTTAATCGGTTGAATATGATTAAAGAGATTTACCATTTGAAAATGGGATTGTTTCCAAAGACTAAGTGCCCTCTTCCCATTGAAACCATTCCTAGAAAAGATGAGAGTGTTGAGCTTGCAGACAAAGAAAATCACATTACCCGGAATCATCTAGAAGGCAATAGTTTTGATTTTTTTTAAAAGTAACTGAATTCAATCTGCAAGCATTCAGGGATTCTAATCCATGACTCCCTGGTGATTTATGTTCCTGTTCTTGGAAGCAGAATATCTGCTACTCCCGCTGAAATTGTTCACACTGTATCTTACACAAGAGGATCTATATAATGCCCAGAGAAAATTTTAAAAGGGAGGTCATTTTAGAATTTCAGTGGATAGCTCAATACTGTCTAGATTTAGTAGTTTACCAGGGTTTGTCCATGTCGTTCAGAATCTATGATGGGTTCCTCTCCATGGTCAATTCCATAAAAACAGCACTTTGCCGGACACAAAATAAATCTACTGGGAAAAACACCGTGTAGCAAACCAGCGGAGGCAATTCAGGGGCAAGTCACAAAGCTGCCCAGCTGGAGTGGTTGTGTGTGCAGTGCCCTGGTTAGAGAGATTCTAAATCTAGAAATAGTGCCCTAATTGGAAAAAATCATTCATTTTTGGCCCATCGTTTTTAGCTCCTCTAAATTCTGAGTCATTATTTTAGCTCCCTTAATGGAACTGTCATGCATGAATTTTTTGAGCACTCACTGGAAGTTATTTATGTGTGCGCTATGCCTCTGGTGTTCTAGGTTAGGATTTCTGCCAATCGGGTCATTGCTATCTGTTCCATTTTGTCGATTTAGTCTTTCACGTTTTGTCCTAAATTTGCCTCTTGCAAGACAAAAGGGGAACACCAGAGTCGTGGTAAACTGGGATTTGGCAAACAAGTCTGTGTTCACTGCAGTCATATCTTTTATGAGTTTTATAGACTTCAGTCACATCCCCTGTCATCCTTGGTCTTTGCTGACGAAGTCATACTAATCTTTTAAGGCTGCCTGCATACAGTGGCACCTCTGCACTTTTAATCATTCTGACTTCCCTTCGCTAAGCCTTTATTCTGTTCTGTTTGGCTTTATTGAAATGCAGGGACCTGAGCAGATGAACAAAATGCAATATCCTTACTGAAATTTTTAAACTATATATGCACTTGTTTTAGATACATACACTTACACGTGTGTGTGTGTGTGTGTGTGTGTGTGTGTGTGTGTGTGTGTGTATTTGTGTTCCATAAACTTTACGGGGAACCTTTTCAGAATATTCAATATTTTCCCAGTGTTACTAGACTCTGATACATATAAGTACTCAAAAAATAAGGATAACCCTCTTAGCACAAAATGTCCAATAGGAATTTACTATGAATCAGGGACAGACAGAGGAATCTGATGTTTTTTCACAAAGATTTATGCGGTTAGAAAGACTAGATTTGAAATTCTGCCTGTGTATTTTGGGACTCACACACTGTTATCCTCAATATATTCAGCATAGAAGTGGAGCATTTTTCAGTGTGAAGAGCCTTCAGGTAGCTGAAGTTTTCTGCATTGCTCCTGTTGATCCAGGAATGTTCTGATAGCTAGAAATGGCCAATACGATTCAATATGTTTGAGTACTGTATCCAATAATGAGGAGTAATTCCAGTCTAGCAGGAATTTGTCTTGGGTTTTTGTTTGTTTGTTTGTTTTGCTACTGGAGAATGAACTCGGGTTCTTTGCACTGAGCTACATTACCGGTCCTTTTTAAAAACTTAAAAAAATATTTGAAACAGGGTCTCGCTGAGTCATTAAGTTGGCCAGCTGGGCTTGAACTTGCAACCTTCCAGAGTGCTGGGATTACAGGTATGCACCACCACCACTGAATAGCAATTGCCTTCTTGCTAGCAATCCAAGATGGGTGTACATGGTTAGCAAACTCAAGTGGAAAGGAGCTCTCTGCTCTGAGAAATCCTTCAGGGATCCAACTTCTGTGTATGACATGCAAGGTTTTTCTAGGGAGGTGGGTATCTTTTCTGTCCTGGGTAACAGAAGGGGGAAAAGACAGGAAAGAATTTCATAGAGGAGAGTATGGTTCAGGCTTGGAGGCAGCACAAATCACTTCTTCTCATTAGCCATAGCTAGAATAAACACAAGCCACAGCATCTAACTGAAAGAGGGGCTATGAAGTACCATTTAGCCGTGTGCCAATAAAGGGCAGCATTTTGGTGAGTAAACGGTGGTCTTCATGATGCTTTCATTGCTCCTTCAACTTTAGATTTCTCAACATGGAGTCTGTGCTTCAACTCAGAAGAGAGCTCTAATTTTGGAAGGTCAAGGAAAAACCAAGGGTGATACAGGAACAAGCCAAAGATGGTTCATAAGCACATCAATGTAAAAATAAAGAGAAAGGGCATCTCTTACTCAGGCCAACACTGAAAGAAGATGAGGCTGTGGTTTAAGCAGATAGGGAGGGAACTCAGAAATTCATCTTGCCATGCAAGGCTGTGTGGGCGCCGTAGGCAAAGTTATGCCCAAAAACAGCAGCTGCAGCACTTCCCTGGCTTTGTGGAGAAGAAAGATGTTTATTATGTTGCATATTGTAAAGAAGGTCAGTAGCTGAGGGGATTCATAGTCACACTCTAGTTACAAGCATTTATTTTTTAACTTTATTACAAATCAAATGGTCTGTGAATGTTACAGACACACAACTTCTTGGTGTAAAATCCCCAGTTTTATGTTCTTGCACCATAATCCTTTGGTATCAAGTGCAGAAAGTTCCTTCGTTTTCTCTGTGCTGAAATATCTCAATGCCCATAGGCTTGCTTAATTTTTAGTTTGTTGTTCTTCCAGATTTCTGACTCTGGTTGCACAGTTGCACCTTGGTATCCCACTGGCTTCTTACCATTTTCCTTCAGCTCAAGCACACATAGAAAGAAAGAAAGAAAGAAAGAAAGAAAGAAAGAAAGAAAGAAAGAAAGAAAGAAAAAGAAAGAAATGCTGTGAACTCATATGCATTGCTGAGATTCGCTCAAAATCTTAAAAACCCAAAGGGTCAAAGAAATATTATTATCTATAGTCTACAGAAGGAAAACTAAAGGTTAGATGTTATGGTTGAAATCTACAACGTTTTACTAAGTTTTCATGTGTTTGGATGTGATTGAATCACAGGGGTGCTATACCCACTCACAGATCCATCCATGGATGAATTCATAGCTGACTGCGCTGTTCAGAGGTGGGCCCTGGGCTGTGACTGGTGGGGTGTAGTTTTGTCTCTGTCCCCTTCCCTCTCCTTCTGCTTTCCACTGGCTATGGGTTGAGCACATTTTTCTCTGCCATGCTACTCCACCGTCTTTCTTTCTGCCTTGGAGTGAGCTGGCCATGCACAAAAACTGCGATCCAAAATAACCTTTTTTGACTTTTGAGTTGTGGATGTTAGACATTTTCTCTCAGCAATGAGAAAGTGGTTAGGAGATTCATTTAAAATCTTAAGAATATATAGGAAGTAGGACATACCAATATATCTTATTTTGCAGAAAAAATTACAGTTGAGAAGTTAGACAACTTGGTCCACGCCACGATCAGAAAAAGAGGAAACCCCAAACCCAAGTTGTATGAATGAAAATAGTTCTAATTTCTCCCAGTTGTGGAAAATACTGCCTATCTGTCTGTACCATACCAGGCTGGAGGCTTTTTCTTAAATTACCTGAATTGATCATTCCTAACCCTTGAGATGGGCTTCATTCTCAATAGCTTTATCTACAGCCTGTTTCTTATAGTTTATGCTAGCATCTATTAGCCAACGTGTTCACAGATTGGCCTTGCTCACTTTACAGAAAATCATTCTCTTGACTGTCATCTCTTTTTTTCTCACAGTGACACTTGTGAAAACAACTCATTACCTCTTCTATGTGCCTTCTTGGAGGACCCCAACCCCAATCACCTTCTGCATCTAGAAAGCCATAAGTAGCACGTGTCACCTAGTATTGAAGATGCTCCCTCTTCCAAGTAGATCTTAAGTTTCTCATGGAAAAAGACTACACTTACTAAAGGAGAATTAGTCTCCGAGTACAGTAGGTGCTAAGTCAGTGTGTCATGCCATTACCTAATGCTGGAGTTTGGATCCAAAGGTCCATATGTAAAGCTTTAGTCTCCTGGGTGGTGCTAATAAGAGGTACTGTGGACCGTTAAAAGGCGGAGCTCAGTGGGAGGTATTTAGGTCATTGGGGTGTGAGCTTGAAGAAGAATGTGGTATCTAACCATCCTCTCTTTCTGTGCTACAATACACATGGCCCTGTTGCTTCTATGGATATCTCTGCCATGGTGTGGCAACATCTGCTAGCCTCACTAGAGGAGCCAGCTTGTTTTAGAATCTGAACTATAAGCTTAATACAACCAGTGGAGCCAGCTTGTCTTAGAATCTGAACTATAAGCTCAATACAACTTTTCTCTCTATAAAGTTAGCTGTCTCAGTTTTTTCATTGTAGTAGCACAAAGCTGACTAATGTAGTTAAAAAGGAATTTATTTCTCAGCAAAATACAGCAGACTTACCTATTTTTATTTTGAGCCATGTTTTGGGGGTACAGCATAAACCATCTGGTTTATTTATCTTTGAAAGAGTTCCTATACTGAAATATCCAAAGGGTAACTCTCAAATGTTTGTCACTCTGCATAACCTAGAGTCAAGTCAAAATTACCTGTGGGACATTTCTGTCTTACTTACTTGACCCTAATATTCAAAGTGAGAACATAATGCCATGTTTGAAACTCATACTTGTGTTGACCTGTTGTTATCAGTGGGAATCTGTGAATTTCTCAGACAGGATAGTCTGGGAGAAATGATAGAAAAACAGGTTTAAAATGTGCATGCAACAGTTTAACCTTGTATTAGCAATGTAATATAGTTCTCTTGGTGAATAATAGCTTATTTTCTACTGGTTTTAAAAATCTTTTCTTTTGTTCTTTTGTATTATTTTTCCTACATATGCTTTTTTTCCCACTTAATTCCTCAAATTTTCCTTCCTTTCCTCCCCTAAAACTATACCAAAGAAAGTATATTTGGATATTTAATTCCAAAATAACATCACTGCACTATTGTCATTCTCTGATGAGAAATTTTAGCATTATTTAATTTTACTTTATGTAATTTTCACTGAAATGACTTGATTTTTTTCAGACACTAGTTGTTGTAGCTTATTAGTTACAGTATAGTTTGTATTTTATATTGCATCATACACTATAATGTATAGTATAAATATTGCAATGCATTTCTTCTCTTTTAATGTTTTGTTCAAATTCCTGTGTGATTCTTTACTATAATAACATCAAATTTTCATACCTTAGCCCACCTAGAACTTTCCTATTTTACTGCTTACTGTCATTTTGTTTACACATGGAATTTCTGTGCATAGCACATTAATTTGATTCATTTATCTGTTCACTAACAAGCTTGATTATTTTAAACAATTATGCCTATGTGATAGTTCTTCAAAGAGCTACCATGGGAAGATATTTTTCCTCACCTGGTTGTAAAATTTGTGAGTCACAATGCTACATATCCTAATCTCCATTTTCTTCCCACAGCTTATAGTTTGGGGATTTCTGGGCCTAATCTGATATTTTCTTTGGGATAATCTAACTTCTTGAAGATGAAAGGGACGGAACTTTTGAAAGTCATAAGAGCTTTCTGAGAATATAGTTGGGCATGAACTTCTTTTAATTAAATCAGAGTATCCCCCTGACATCAAGATGACTATTCTTTCCATGTGCTATGTAGGTTAGTGCAGTTTGTGTGTCTAGTTTTATTTCTCTTTATACCAAAGGCAATGAAAATAAAAAGATTTTGGAACTGAAGAAAAGAAGAGTTGGATCCATTTCTTGGATTGCCCTAAAATGCCTACCATGTTTCCAGAGATGAACCAATTCTTTATCTGTTTAAATTAGCTTAGGAGACTTTCCTGTGACTCACAAATACTAACATAATAATATCCAAAGGTAATACAAGCAAGAATTTTTCATATATCTGTCTTTGGAGTCAAGATAAAATACTGGCTATGTATGTAATGCTATATCTTGGAGGACAGTGAAGATGGAACTCACCTTTCTGTACTTCAGACAAAGTTCCAAGATCCTGGTAGAAAATTATTGGTTGCAGATTGGATGCCCATCAAAAGATGACTGGATAAAGAAAATGTGGTATTTATACATAATGGAATACTACTCTGCCATAAGGAAGCATAAACTTGAGTCATTTGTAGGAGAATGGAGGCACATGAGGCAAAGTTAGGTGAGATAAATCAGACACACAAGCTAACTATCACATGGTTTCTCTTATATATGAAACATAAAATATAAATAAAGATCAAAATAAAAGGCAGATGATCTTTCTCAAAGGGAGCGAGATAAACAGATGGAGTAGAGGAGAAGAAGATAAAGAAGGGAATGAAGATGTGTTATGCACACACACCAGCTCCTCACAGAAATGCAAGCATCATGTACTGCAAACAGGGACTAATAAAAAATAAAAGAGAAAGTATTATTTTAAAATAATTTTAAGAAAAGTGTTAGTTGCCACCTTTAGGAATTGATCCATACTCTAGAAGGATTACAAGAGGATTACGAGTTGGAGTCCAGCCTGGGAAACTTAGGAATGTCGTGAAATCTTGACTCAAAAAACAAAACAAAACAAAACAAAACAAAACAAAACAAAACAAAACAGAACAAAACAATACAAAAAAGCCGGGCGTGGTGGTGCACACCTTTAATCCCAGCACTCGGGAGGCTGAGGTAGGAGGAGCGTTGTGAGTTCGAGGCCCGCTTGGGCTACAACGCGAGCACAAAGCTGGCCTGAGTTATACAGTGCGACCCTGCCTCAAAAAACCAGGACCAGGAGTTTGGCTCAGTGACTTAAGCAACTGTCTGACAGGCGTGAAGTTGTGAGTTCAATCCCTGGTGCCGCAAAAAAAAAAAAAAAAAAAAATACAAAAACCAAATAGAAAGATCTGGAGATGTATCTCAGTGCAAAGTCACTGGGTTCAATCCCCAGTTCTGGAAATAAAAAAGAACTGACCCATAAATATATTTTATAATGTTTGTGATAAACTCTAGGCCATTCATGTTGAAGAGTTGTGTAGGTGCAAAGTTTAATAGTGACATGAATGACTCCATTTACAAAAATTTCAATGGATTTTCTGGAAGTGCATTATTCTGAGCATGAGGTATGATAAAAAAAACAGTGGTGTATGATTAAATTTTTAAAAATTAGTACACAAAAAGACTCTGCAGATACTCCCCCTCGAAATACTCCCCTTTTTCTTCAAACACACTCATCGCATCAGTCTTGCCACTTTCTGCAGCAGCTCTTTCACACGTATCTTTAGTTGCATGCTCCTGGCTTGCCAATGTCATGAATGGATTCAAAACACTGACCTTTCATGGTCATTTTGACTCTCAGGAAGACCCACAAGCCACACGGTGCCAGCTCCGTTGAATAAAAAGGATGAAGACACACCAGCACATTTTTATAAGCCTGCCTCTCCACTGCATAGCACCTGGCAACAGCATTCAGTGTATTTTTGATCACACTCGCAAAACAGAACTTTCAGAACAGCTTTGGAAAGTGGCAAGGAAGATAGAATAAGTGTGTTTGATGCAAGGGGAAATATTTTAAGGGGGTTTAATACAACATGCCTTTTACTGTGATCCAATTTTAACATTTAAACATTTACCTTATATTTTGATCACCCCTCAGACAATCTATCTGTAAAGACACATTCTGATATTTGTAATTACTAGAGTAACCTTCATCCCAGACCATTTAAGGGAAAAAATTTACCTTCTTCAGGGGGCTTTATTAGGTGCTGAAATTCCTATAGAGTTCATGTTTGAATGGTATTTGGTCTAGTAAGAGAGAGATCCATGCAGTGAGGAAAAAGTCAGAAAGATGCCAAAATAGGCATGCAAATTCAGTCTGAACTCATGTTATATTTCAGACACGTCGAGAACAAATTAAAGTAATGGTGTTGAGGCAACTGAAGAAATTCAGGAAAAATAACGCAGCTGGAGTTCTTATTTACAATTTACGTCAAAATAAATTATATGTAATTTAAAAACAGGAAAATATGGGGAACTATTTGTTTTTACTTTTCTTGTTGTTGTCGTTGTTGTTGTTGCTTGGGGAAGGCCTTTTCTAATCACTGTGTTATTTCCAGAAGCCTAAAAGGTATCATAAATTCTTGTCTTTCAAATACTGAAATCTGTATCATGCCTGCAAACACAAACACATGTGCACGCACACACACACACACACACACCACATTCATATGGTACAAGTAATCCAAAAGCAAATGAGAATTTAGTGAAAGAAAAAATACTTGCAAAAATATATCTAGTTGAAATGTTTCTCATTCTAAATTAAGATCTCTCAAAATGGAAAAAAGATGACAACCAAAGACAAGAAGATATAAAAATACACAGAACCAGTGGTTGATGACAAACTACAGTCAAACTTCTGAACTTTCTTCTAGCCCCACCTGGATGTCCTTTATGAAACCCTATTTTAGGAAAAAAACAAAAATAGAAAACCTTGCTAGGTGACTGTGATAAGTAGCCATGACCCTCAATGTCCAGTCATCTTTAAAATTCAATCACTTTATCAGGCTCCTTATGACCACCTCTGAGTTGATGTCTCTGGTTGTCTTGCTGTGTCTTCAGCTAGAATCCTGTGAGCTCTGTTCAGCCAGGGTTGCACTCTTTCCTAAAGTCTCTGTTTAGGGATTTTTCATCTTTCAACCTACACCCTGCTTCTCAGTTACAAATTCTCACTTCTATATAAACTGTATTCAGAGTTCATGCCAATCTCTTTGTCCCTACCCTAATAGTGAAGACCCTAATAAAGTCTTTCTTACCATGCCTCAAAAGTGTCACTTAACGTGATTCTGTTTAACACAGATATGCACAGAAAATATTCAGTCACGCAGGGTTTGCTTCCTACTTTAAGAAGGAAATAAAATGAGATGATTGGACATCTATGGATTGATGGCACGGTAAATTAATCTGGGACAGGACAAACCACATTTATCATCAAGATCCAAGCCACATAGTAGTAGAGGCAAGTATTGACCTCTACAGGGTGTTTGGAGTCCGTTAAAGAGCCAAGTCCCAGTCTCAGCTTTCGTTCAAGCTTAACTAAATCATTGATGGTGTAACACGATGCCTGTTACAAGATCATTATTAAAACTGAGTAACGGGGAAACTGCGATTTGTTTCCCAGGTTGCTAAAAATAATAGCTGCAAGCAAGGTGTTAAAATTAGTACAAGATACAACAGCTGTTCGATTCATTTTTGACAATTATTTTCATATATGGCTTACACGACACCGTCATCCCGCAATAAACAAAATCCTGCAGGATGTAAGCGTTTAAACCCTGTGACAGATGGGCGCTACTCATTTCTTGATGTGTTTCATAATGGAAATTTAACCGAGAGAACACTAATAATAATGCTATTAATATAATGCCTTTCCCCCTAGAAGCTTCAAACACTTGACAAACATTACATAATTAATGCTTAAATATTACACCAACATTCACAAGAAGTGGGAAGGAAGGGAGGATTGGCAACCTAGTTTTTTGAATGCAAGCACACACACACACACACACACACACACACACACACACACCCATTCATACCCAGAGGCACTCAGGAAACAGGGAGAAGGAAGCTAACTGGTAAGACTCAGGTTTCTTGGACTTTTCCAGCATAATCATTACTGCATATTAATTGTACAAAATAAGGGGTCTCACTGTGACACCATTCATGTATACAGCATCCTGCGATTATATTCTCTTCTACCACCCTTTCCCATCCATTTTCCTTTTCCCCCAATATTTCCCTTTCTGATTTTATATCAGTCTGTTTTTACCCCTAGATTCAATGTAAGAGAAAAAAAATGTGTCATATGTGTGTTTCTGAGTCTGGATTATTTTATTTGACATGAAAATCTCCAGTTCCATCCATTTTCCTGCACTGACAAGATTTCATTGTCCCTTGTGGCTGGAAAATGCTATATGGTGTGCATATAGTGCTTTTTCTTTGTCTACTCATTTGCTTATGGCATTTGTGTTGATTTCCCAGCTTAGGTGTTGTGATTCCGTAACTGATAATCACAGGTGTCTTGATAGCAAGTTGACTCCTTTGGGTATAGACCCAGGAGGGATATAGCTGGATCCTATGGGAGTTTTACTTTGAGGAACGTTGGTGCTGTTTTCCATAATGATTGTACTATGTACTAATTTATACTCTCACCAAGTAGAGAGAAAGACAGAGACAGACAGAGACAGACAGAGAGTATAGCATTCTACCTTCTCCTCACAGCTGACATCCTGAATTGGTTTCTGTGGATTGGGAATGAGGATCAATCTTTGTCAACCACATCCACATGTTGTACTCAGTAGGACTTACCCTTCCGGATGATCAAATGGTCTGCCATGATTTATAAAGTCAACAGCATATCGCAAAACACAAATTTTGGATTCTTTGAGCGGCATGCGTATTTTTTCTGAAGAGAGTGAATGGTTTAGGGAAGGCAAGATTTCCGATCCGTGAAGTCACAAGTTATGACAAGCTCTGGGGTGTAGCTCAGTGGTAGAAAACTGGGCTAGCAGGCATGAGGCTCTGGATTCCATCTCCAGAACTACAACAATAAATGACAGATTTCAGGTATGACTTGTCTCGCTAATGATGTGAATTTTAGTGTTGGTGGTAACTAAAGCATTGCTTGACATGGAAAATGTGGACCAAACTCTCTCCTTGGCCAAAGATGGCACAGAATTAGGAATCACCAAAGTTTCACTGAGTCCACAGGATATTAACAATTGGTCTTGCAAGTGTCATTTTGTGTGAGATCTAATAGATAAATAAGAGGAAGTTTATTAACTGGAAAATTTCTCTTTGTTTGGTGAAACATAGATGGTCTCTAGAGTGTTGGAGACTCAAATGCAGCTAAACTTTCTCTAGTGAATCAATACATAATTGATGAAGCCCTGATTGTAGGAAATTAATGGATAAAGATGCATGGTGCAGCTTTATTTCTAGTTCCTCCTGTTTGAAGCACAATCAATCTACTGCATTCAGTTATCAGACCTGGGAAATAACCTGGAAGCCAAAACTTTCAGCGTTGATCAGTGTCTGAACATGACTCCCCAAAGAGAGACTCATTACTATTCTACTGCCAAAGGTAGCTTAGAAATGAAAGGTCTTTGATTAGGTCCCCAAGTTAGAAGAGCAATAGGAAAAATGTCTTCATTTTATCTTGGGGACATTTTTCTGGGAGGCAGATTTAACTGGCTACAGGATCATATCATGCTAGGCATCGTGATGGACAATAATAAAAAAGAATGAAAGTGTCTGAAAAGTCCAGGCGTCAGTCTCCACAACGTAAAATATTGCTGCACTTCGGGAGCTGAGTCATTCTGTAGGAATTAGTCTTTTCCTTAAAGAAAAGTTGAAGCGATGTGCCTGTTGGATGGATTTAGAAGTACGTTTGTAGAACTATTAAGTGTCTCAAGTGGCACAAGGAAAATGCATAGTCCAGATCCTTACTGATTTAACAAAACACCTCATGTTATTTTTGAATTGCACTCAGAGTTTTCCGTGGTCTCTTTATCAAGTGTTCTCGACCTTTGTTCTGTTGACATTTGGGGCTGGAGATCTCTACTCTGAGACAGCTCTCCTGGTCACCGTGGAATATTTAGACTGCTTTCTACACAACACACCCGACTTGTGAAAGTAAACAAGTGAAAAAGACTTCTATATGGCTGATTATCTGCCAAAGCTGTGTGTGTGTGTGTGTGCACAAACTGACTCCAGTCAACACTCACCAAAGCAAATCAACACCATCAATGTGACTCTTTAAATGCAAACATGTCTACTCTACTGTTAAACATCAACACTCCTGCAGTGAAATACTGTACTTTTCAGAGTTCTCCAGACTTCTGTGGCCCTATTTTTGCTATCTTGGCCCCAATTGTCACAAAAACCCTCTCCAGCATTCTTGAAATGTGTTGACAGAAGTGTGCTGCCTGACATTCTTGTCTGCTTGTCTCCGTCACTGTATCTGTAGTCTTTCTTTCCATTGTAAAGGGAAGTGTGCTATTGATTCTCAGTTTTCCCTGCATGCCCTGGAGCAGCAACAACTTATATTTAGAAAAAGATTTCAGTAGAATTTTGAAAAAGAAAATATATATAACAAGTGAAGTGCCTTTGGCACCAATTCATGATAGAAATGAAATTTTGAAGGCGAGTTTTATGTAAAGACAATTTGGCATTAGGATGCTGCAAGCATTTGGCGTGGCTGCTGTTACAATATGATTAGAGACCAAGGGACATAGGCATGACAAACATACTTCCTTAACTTAGCCCAACTCTTGAAGGTCGAGCAGTGTCAAAATGCAAGTGCTACCACTGTTCTGGCACCTCGGATAAGCTCAAAGGTGAAATGGAGCCGTGAGGTATTCACAATGCAGAGTGCCACATGGGTGGTGTCTTGGTTACTTTTACTTTTCTCTCATTGCTGGGACAAAATACCTGACGCCCAAAATGAAGGAAAGGTTTATTTATCTTACAGTTTTTGTAGGTTTCAGTCCATAATCAGCTGGCTCCTTGTCAGGGTGGCATGGCACAGGGGCAACACTTCAAGGCAGCAGCCAGAGCCGAAGGGAGAAAGAGCAAGCCTCCTTTCCTCCCTTATTTTATAAGCAGGTCACCCCCTACCCAGAACAGATGTAGCACTCACAAAGTCTCCTTGCCCTCCTCTTGCACAGGATGAGGATATTTACAAAGTAAGAACACTGGCTCCCTGCTGAGTCTCTCAGTTAAACTTCTAAACTTCTCAAGTTGACACAACGTATCAACCATAACAGGTGGCAAAGCCACCAAGCTGAGTAGATGGAATTAGTCCCCCTGAGCATTACAGTCCTGGGTGGGAAAGAGCTGGGTGTGTGTGCTGGCCTTCATCTTCACTTTGTGTGCCTGACCTTGGACCAAATGAGTCCATCTCTGCAAGCAGCAGTTTTGCATCTGGAAAGTGCATGACAAGGTATAGTCTGCAACAGTGCTCAACAGTGGAGAGAGTTTTTCAATGTGATCGTGTCCAGCACACAGATGCGGGCTGGGTGAGAGATGGTTCTCTTTCTATGCACCCAGATGCAAGCCTGCTGGAGAGGGCTGGACAGAGCAGAACTATTTACTGTGTACTTGGCAAGCATCACTGGCAGGAAGAGTTTAGCAGATGAGGCGCTCAGAGGGAATTCATGTGTAGATTCTGGAAGGCACATTGATTGGTATAGAAAAAGTGGAGTGTGGATGTTTAACCAAAGGAACCCGCACTTTAGGGTTATAAGCATCATTGCCATGTTCAGTTTAGTTTATATTTTTGAGGTTCGTGTACATTGTAGGTTATATTAACATTTCATTGTTTTTAATGATGTGCTAATATTGGACCAAAACTTCAGATTTGTCATCTGTATGGAAATAGTGCTGAATCCAATCTCATATTATTTGGATATGCATCAAAAGACATAAAATGTGAGTTAGACAAGAGCAATATGTTCAAGAGATTTATTATACAACATAGTGATCATTGTTAATAATAACAACATAGACATATGTGAAGATTGCTAAGAGAGTAGATTTTAAGTATTCTCAACACACACAGACACAAAATATAAATGTGAGATTACATGTATTATTTAGTTTGATGTAATTTTCCACAATAAGTGTATATTTGGAAACGTTGCGATGCACTTTAAATATACAGCCAGTCCTCTGTGCCCATGGGTTGCACATAAAAGTATTTTTAAAAAGCTGCATTTGCATTAAACGTGTACGGACTTTTTAATTGTTAGTATTATCTCTACAATGCAGTATAATATGCATTTCACATCACTCACCTCCTGCATTAGGCACTAAAGTCATCCATAGATGATTTAAAGTATATAGAAGAATGTGCCTGCATGATATGTGAACACTACACCCCTTTTCCTAGGGGTTTGGCATGTGCAAATTTTGGTATTCCCCAGGGAATATTGGAACCAATTGCCCATGCACACCAAGGGGACAACTACTTACAATTTATATTTGTTGATGAGAAAAAGTTTAGATTAAAATAATGTGCAAAAAGTTGTGTGCATGGTCTCCGACACAAACCAAGAGATTGGGTCATGTTAGTTTTGCTGTGCAACCCTCATTGTTCTAATAAATTGTCTTTTTCCATGCTAACAGCATAGAGCTGTCACTGTGGTAGCATCACACTGGCAAAATCTCTGGACCATCATTGTTTCTAGGACTGTCTTAGTTACGTTTTACTCCTTGCTGAGACAGAATACCTGATGCCCAAAATTAGGGAAGGAAAGGTTTATTTCTTATAGTTCTTTGGGATTTCAGTCCATACTCAGTTGGCTCCAAGGCAGCATGGTGTGGGGTCTGCCATTCATGGCTGCCACAATCAGCAAGGCACACAAACTGGGAAGAGAGAGAGGGCAACAGAGAGAGACCCACGTTCCTCCCACCTTACTCTGTATCTTGTCTCCACCCTGGGCAGGCGCAGCACTCACTTCACCAATCCCAGTGCTAGGCAACAAACCAATCACAAAAGCCAGACTAAGCCCCATCCAAATTAGGAGTTCTTGCAGGGGACACAGGATCAACCAATACAAGGACCTTATATAAAATCTGTTCAGCAAATTCTATGAAATTTGCTTTATTCACTCCTGGCCCCTGAATTGGGTTCCTAGGGTTAGAAGATGTACAATAAATGCTTGTTGGATAAACAAAAAACTAAAAAATAAATAAAGCAAGTAAGTAATAGTAATGAACAAAACAGGCAAAAAGATCTAGTGCACCCTTTTTTTTTTTTTTTTTGTACCTCCTGTACTCCCAGCAGGGACATGAGCTTGGTTGTATCCAGTTTGCTGACTGAATTAATGATGAGCTGAAATTTTAAAATATTTCACAAACATAAATTTGTATATATATATATATATATATATACACACACACATAAGATAGTTGAAATGACTATACTGCTAAATGTATTAGTTATTGAAAAAGAACAGTTAATACTCAAAGGATTAGATCAATTTTACATGTCTGTATTTATTAATCTAAACAACCCTTTTGAAGGTAATGATATGTAATAATGCAACCATTGTCAAACTCCTATCACCTTGTTTTGTAAACCTATAATGTTATTGTATTGGATTTGTTGTTGTCATTTGTTTGTCTCTTTTGCTTTTTGTCTTTTTTTTCTGTATCTTTTTCCCCTTAAATAAAAAAAAAAAATATTGCACAGATGCCCAGAGGTCCAACTGTGGCCAGGCACATGATCCGTTTATTCTCAAAGCTATGACTCAGAAAACTGTATGTTTCCATTAGATTTTTGTCTAGTTTATGAGACTAGGATTTGAGGTAAATTCAGAAATCATTGGAAGTAGTTAGGAGTAGAGAGAAACTCAGGGTCTTGGAGTTGATAGCTATGATTTTGGCAAGTGGAGACATCACATACTGGGTACAACAGCAGGGTGAAGACCTGATTGGTGCTAATATCTTTCTCTGTGATGTAGATTTGAGAAAGCCCTTCTAGCTGCGGATACCCTCCACTTAGAGATGTGGTGCAGGTCTTGGTAGGTTTTGGCTTTCATCTCCCTTGGAAATCAGAGTCCATAATGAGAGGTTTTATTGACTCAGGCCTGTCATGCAGGGAATGACAGAGAGGGTATAGACAAAGACAAAGGCATTCAGCAGTAAAAAGCAATGAAAGGCCTGTCTGGGGAGCCATAACCCAACCCATATGAGGGTCTGGTTAGCAATCTCAGAAAGGAACAACAAGGCAAAGATTCCATTTTTGATGTAGAGGAGACATACTGAATAGCGAGGGGAGGAAAAAATGTTTTCTAAATGAACATTTCTCAAATGAATCCTGTGTTGTCCTTGTAAGGGTGGCTATGATTTGGTGGGCCCTCAGGTGTAGGTTTAATTTTGTTTGCTTATGATGTACGATTGCAGGATGGAGTTCCTCCTGAAAAGCCATCAAAATATAATTAAAAAGTTGGCAGAAGTGATGTCTCATCACTGGCTTTGTTTATTTTTTTAATAAAAAAGAAAACCCCAGTTGTGCTCGGCTTGGCATACAATGACCATAAACCAGGAGATAGAAATCACAGACTTGGAAATATCACACGCTAGGGTTTGCTTGGAAAGGGGAGGTGGGATTTGCTTTGGGCAAGAGGGAAGAGAGACAGCAAGACAGAGATAAAGAAAGACAGAGCTACAGAGACATGGATCTTAACTAAGATGTGTCTGCTCTTCTAAAATTCTGTATCGTCTGATCGTTTGACCTAAAATGAGGCTAAAAATGTAATTGTGACAGCCATATTCTAGGAAGAAAGGGCAATTTAAAATCATTATTGGTGGAGGACCTTTGCACAAATAATTGTGTGTGTGTGTGTGTGCACATGCGTGTTTAAAATTCTTTTCTGTACATACCTCTAGATTTTATATTCTGAAGTGTTTGTTCCGACTTTGTTTCATGCCCTCCAAATTTGATGCTCACTAGCTTGGGTTGAAATTGTCTCTGTGTTTCTTTTTTCACCCCCAGATGGGATTCATATCACTAAGGGAACCATTGCAGTCCTCTGTATTTCAGCAAAGCAACAACCTAAAAATTGCTTAGAACTGAACTTGCTGTGTGCTGGGAAGGGTTAAATTCAGGAAGTGGTTTTAATATTGTTTCCACTCTTCTCGTTATGGGCTTACTTGTTTTCCGTATATTTTGTAATGAAGAATCACCTTATAATAAGTCTTAAATAATACCTATAATTCATATTCTTGAGTGTATACATAAATACAATTTGTAGACACACACACATATACATCTATGCACTAAACTAGAGAGTTCAAAGTACTCTAAATAGCTTTTTGGCATCATCAAATCCTAAGTAAGTTGTCAAGTCTCCTAAAAGAGCCCAGGGCTTATGAAAATGAGTTGTTTATATTCATGCTGGGTAGCCTGGCTCATAGGCTGTTTAAATTTTGTTATCAATAGGCAATTGTTGAAGGCTTAAAGAGAAATCTTTGCTCCCTGGTGAAGTGAAACCTAGCTGAATGATTTGCTGAGAAGTTCCTTGTTGAAAAATCATTGTGCCCACAAAAAACTCTTAATTGTTTGACATCTGGGGAGACTGGTGGGGAAAGAAGAATTAAGGTTCTGGGCTTCGTGCACTGAAAAATTGATTGTCACTTAGATTTTCTTTGTGAATTTCATCCCACCTTTCAGAGGCCTACCAGGTAGCATTACTTCAATGCTCTTCAGTTTTGGGGTTCCCAGTTCTTTGTCCTTTTATGTAGTGTAGGTGACTTGCTCTGTTCCAGCAGGGTCCTAAACACTGGGTCAGTACTGATGGTTCCTGAACTGTTTTCTCCAGCTGTGATCTCTCCATTAGAATAAAGATCCAAACCTCCAAAAACCTTCACAGATTTAAGAGCTGTGAAGATCTTAAATCACATATTGAGTGAAAATTTGTTCATCACCCAGTGAACTGGACCAAAACTTGGGATACAACTTTGATGTCAGTCTTTCATATCACATCGAAATCTTGTGTCTTTGTCATTGATAGGAAGTTTGCAATAAAACAAGTTGCCCTTTGACTTTAGAGGTGATGTCCTGGCATGTTGCAGACCACTGAGTCACCAACATGGTGGACTCTGAAAACTTGATTCAGTTCATCTCCCACTTCCCAGAATGCCAGGATCTCATTGGACAATAGGTACTTGTCTCCCTCTGGTCCACTCAGTGATGAGAGATGTCATTATTGCAATGGACCAGCATGAAGTGAGGTGTAACATCAAGGTGCACCATGTGACAGACAGAGCAAAAGTCAGCATGTGAAGAGAAATGAACAAGAAAGAGTAATCCTCAAATAGAAACACAACGAGTGTCATCCTGAACTTCGCCATTAAATACACCATTTCTGGAGCACTGCCTCTGTCTGGGGCTCTATTTGGACGCAGTGATTAGCTGTGATTTCCTATGACACGACTGGTATTGTGATAAATCAGGCAATTGCTTCGAACAAGGATGTATGGGCACCTCCTGCTACATCATTCTTTTTCTTTCACACCATTTCTAAATTTTCCAAGTATTGGATTGTTACCAGGCCAATTTAGGGGACTCTGCTTGGCTTTTCTTATGACAATGACACTTATTTCACACATCAGAGAACATGTGGGAGGATTCTGCCAGTTCTAAATTGGTGCATCCCAGTTATATATTTGCAAACTTGGAGAACAACCTCAGAAAGTATGTGCACTCATGGGACCCACCACGAAAAGAAGTGGAGACCACCGTGATTGCTCATATTGTTTGATCCATCATTCTAGCCTGTATCTTGTAATCTGAGCAACTATTTTGAAGATTACAATATGCAGTATAGTGACTATCGTTAATTTCCTAACAGCTTATTTCGAAATCCTATATTGGTTCTACTGCTTGGTTTTGTTTTTATTGTATTGTTTTCTTTTAATCTCTTTAAAATAAAAAAAAAAAGAAAAAGAAGAAAACCAGAAATTTAAAACAGAAAAATAAAACAATTTATATTTAAGAGTCTTTAACATTTCTAGGTATTCTATTCCCTCTGATTATCAGGAAGTTGCCTGCTGACACAGCAGAGGAAAGTAGCAGAAATATTTACCTGTTATGTTCTTGTAGTGGGGTCATAGGCTCTTTCCTCAGTGGGTCTTGGTTATTTTGGGTTGATTCCAGTGCCAACAGTCAGGCACACTTATTTTCTGATGTCTCCAACCTTCCAGAGTCCACTCAGTATCACGAATGCTAGGCTCACCATTCATTTTTAACCCTAACCTACAGTTTCTGAAACATGCCAAGGATCCACTCGCCCACGCATTGCTTAATGCTGTAGTGAGAGTCTTTTGAGATCTTCCAAAAAGACAAGGTCAGGTTAGAGGTGTGCAATTTTACAGGAGTAATCCATTCCGGCACCCCGATGTTCTCTCGGTTCTATGCTAAGGAGATTGAGAAAATCTACCTTTTTGAGAAAACGTCACTTTTTAGTCCACTTTTCCATGTGTCATCGCACCAAACTCTCCTCATCAGCTGTTGTTGCCCTCACGCACATTAGAATCTCAAGGCATATATAAGCACCACCCATCAACAGCTTTTGTCTTCTTCAACCTAATATTCTGTTTCTTGGATTCCACTGTTGTTACCTTAAAAATCTACCTAAGGTGAGCCCCACAGGGACCTGTGTACCTGTGGCTCCACAGCTGGTACAGATGACCAAGAGGCAGCAAATTGTTTGCCTTGTGAGAATCTTGCTGGTCACTGAAGAGTATCCTTTGCGCTCTGTGATGAGACACAGTGATAAGGCAAGACGGTGGTTTTGCAGAAGTGTGGCTTCTAGATCAGCAGCAGTGGGATCTCCTAAGAAACTGTTATAGCACATATTCTCAGAATCAACATAAGATGAACAAGTCAGAAGCTTTAAGGTGGTAGGTCAGCCAGGTGTGCTTTAATCAGACTTCTAGGTGAGTCCCCAGGCATGCTCAAATTGGAAAATCGCAGATCCGAACCACAGAGAAGACAGGTGGAGATGACAGTTATGGAAGAAATGTTGCATTTTAAGATCTCTCTCTGCTGGTTGACATCATTACACAGGAAGAACTTTTTCTACTGAATGATGGAATAGGGAAATTTCTACTATCTGGGAATGTTCCAAAGGGTAGAGGTGCATTAGTCAGGCTGAAAGATTTCCAACACAAGCCCCAGGGTGTGCCACTTTCCCTGTCAGAACCCCTATCTGACATAGCAGATCTATCAGGGCTCCTAAGTCATTTTTACAGCTGTCTTGTTATGATCAAGAGTTTGATTTTCAGCATGTTCTGCTCCAAGTTTATAGAAGGGCAGTATTTTCTTTGGGGTTTCTCAGGAGGCATCCTGGTTTTTGGGGGGATCCCTTGAAGGGACATTGGGCTATCCAGAAACTATTGTTTTCCTTTTGTAAGGTCTTCAGTGGTAGTGGAATTAACACTGATCCATTACCCATTGGGTTATCTTGACCTCCATAACAGTTGTACAGAGGGGTGGCCCCCTTGATTTCCCAAAGGTTTATATTTTGCAACTTGGACCTCATCTTAGTTTTCCACAAGCAGAGATTTTATCATTGGGTAGTCAGCGATTGAGAGCAGGTAGTAGGTATCTACACTCATTTCTAGAAACATGAACAGAAATATACTTCAGACACACATCAGCCCACATCCTGAATCCTCTCCCCTAGCTGTGCTTAGTGGTCCAGGAAACTGCTTATGTTTTCTGCTGGGATTCCTTCCTAAAGAGTGCTAGATGAAGAGAGTTTGGACCAAAGTGTTTCGAGGGAAGCAACTCAAGAACATCACAGGAGTTGATCTAGGAATACTGCCACTATAGAACTGACTGTGTCCTGAGAAGAAAACATAGGCGGCAGCTCAACCAAGCTAGATATAACTGTGAAGAATTACGGAGCACATTCTGAGACATCTACTGAGGAAGAAAAAGAACTCTTGATATTGGTCCTCAGGGGAGCTCCTCTGAAGGCTATTATAACTTCTCACCCATTCAGGCAATGAATGTGAAGTGTACGCACTCATAGAATTTGGAACTTCACTGCATTTGGAGGCAGATGAGCTGGGCCATCCCCAGGTTAATCTTTGGAGCTAGGGTGCTGCAGGTCCTATTATGGTGGACAAGGTAACAGCCACTGCGGAGCCCAACTCTGATGAAATGAGCCACGCACAACACGGGGTACATAGGCATCTGATTTGAGAAAGCCACTTAGGGCAGGGAGGCAGATTCCCATTGTGACCATTGTACATGACTCGTGACTGAGCTGTGTACAAGTTAATTCTGATATTAGTGATAGGTGCCCTGTTTCTCATTTTTTTTTCCACCACCATGTGCAGTAACCTTACTGCCTTTAGGATGTAATTTTAATCCCTCCCTTCCATACTTAACAACTGGAAAACTTTTTCCTAGATCAACTGTTTTTTTTTTGTTTTTTTTTTTTTTTTTTTTTTTTGCGGCACCAGGGATTGAACTCACAACCCTGTGCCTGTCAGACAGGTGCTTAAGTCACTGAGCCAAAATCCCAGCCCTGGGTTTTTGAGGCAGGGTCGCACTGTATAGCTCCGGCCAGCCTTGCGCTCGCGTTGTAGCCCAAGCCGGCCTCGAACTCACAACGCTTCTCCTACCTCAATCTTCTGAGTGCTGGGATTAAAGGCGTGCGCCACCACACCCGGCAAGATCAACTTCTTGACTAGAAGTTAAAAGAGTTGAAACTTTCAGTTAGGTAGGAGGATTAAGTGCAGGAGACATATTGTACATCATGGTATAATAAAAAGGTGTTGTGTACTATTGAGAACTACAAAGACAAAATTTTATGGACTAGGGATTAAATGCATGGTCATTTCACTGAGCTATATTACAAGCTTTTCTCTATTTTTTCTTTTGAGACAAAGTCTTGCTAATTTGCTAAATTGCCCTGGCAGGACTTGAACGTGCAATCTTTCTGCCCCTGCCTGCCGAAGTGCTGGCATTGCAGGCATGCATCACCATGCCCAGCTGATGATAGATTTTTATGTGTTCACATCACAAAAAATAATAACTATACTTGGCAATCTGTAAGTTAATAATCCTAATTCTACCATGTTTGTGCATATTAAAACATGTTCTACACTATATATAAAATGTTTACCAATTTAAAAAGAACTAATATTAGTATAATGTCAATCATTTAGAAAAGCAGTGCTAAAAACCTCTGGTCTGGTGCAATGAAATTTTTTTCTCTTTTGGAGAGAAAAACTTTAGTCAAGAAACGTTAGTTCAGTAAGCCTGAATTTTTATTACCCTCTATGCACTCTAAAGAAATAGAATTTTTAAAAAAATTCCCAGAGGCCAGTTAATTTTTAATTTACCTTTTTTTTTTTTTTTTTTTTTTTTACACAGAGTCTCACTATACAGTTCAGGATGGCCTTGGGCTCACTTTGCAGCCCAAGCTAGTCTTGAACTTGAGGCGTGTGCCATTAATTTACTTTCTACATGTCTCCAAGTGCAGTCCTTTTTGCTTCCCAAAGTCTTAACATTTGGCCCATTCCTTTTCCCTCTCTAAAGCTTAGGCTCTTCTTGTCTTCTGTCTGAATCATTACCAAAACTTGCTGAAGAAACGAAGAATTGAAACAACAGATATATAAACAAATAAAAGAGGTTCTCTTTAGTGTAAGGTGCATTCAGGCATTTTCCTATATAATATCTGATTCCATTCTGACAGCAACTTGGAACTCAATGGTATTATTGTACCTGCTTCAGAAAGGAAGACATTCAGGCACACAGTAAATATTTTTCATTCTAACCATCATCTTCACAAACCTGCCACATCTTACCTTCCCTGAATCTTCTTTTATACAGACTGACTTTGTCCTAACATCCACATGGTGTAGTCAAATGCTCATCCTGATATTGCATGTTGAGCTCCTCACAATGTGAACCTCCAGTCTAGGGAAATCACCCTGCCCTCCCAGCTCTATAGCCTTTTCTGTCATCTCTATAATCACAGATGACATTGTAGAGCTTTTCTCTTTTCTCCTTCACTTTCTTTCACTTTCCTCTCCTCCTTTTATTCTTCCTTCCTCCTCCTTCTCTTCTCTCTCTCCATTCCTTTCTTTTTGTCCTTCCATTCTTCTCTTTTTTCCTTCCTTCATCTCACACTCTGTGTTATTTAATTTTCCACCTTTGAGACACAGCGCCTGCCCCTCACCAGGTAAACAAGGAAGGCTTTATTTCAGTTCACAGTTTATAGAGATTTCAGTCCACCATCAGTTGGCTCCAAGTCAAGGCAGCGTGCAGAGGAGCATCACAGAGGAGAAACCATCCATAACACGGCAGGCAGAAGCCAATAAGCAGCAGCAATCAGCAAACCTCACTTTCTCTTTTATCCCATCCAGGATACAAGCCTTTTGGGTGGTGTCACCCACATCCTGTGTGGAGCTCCCATTATCCACACTCAGAACTATGATAAACCTATTAGTAGACTAATCCAGTACCACACACCCTTAATCCAAGTACTGCACACCCTAGAATCTGACAACTCCCAAAGACCACCAATTAGTACATGATGCTTTGGGAAGACAGCTAGATACTACCCATAGCATTCTGCTCCTGGACTCGAAAAGACTCATGTGTATCCCTTTATGAAAAATGCATATAGTCCACATCTAAGGGTTGACAAACTCTGAACAGTCTCTGCCTTGCTGAAAAGCCCAAGTACAAATTTAAGGCAAACTCCTAACTGCAAGCCCCTGTACAAATGAATAGAAAGTTGAACAGTTTCAGCATACAAGTGGCACAAGATGAATGTTTCCATTCCAAAAGATACAAACAGAGAGACAGAAAAGAATGCAAGTCCAAAATCCAGCAGGGCAAACATTTAGTCCTGCAGTTCTTTCTGGGTCAACCTGTGGAAAGATATGAACTTCAAAAGGCTTGGTTGACTTTGCCCCTACAGCACTGCCAGTGAGTGTAGTTCTCATAACTTCTCTCTTGGGGTGGTTTTGCTTACTTCTTGCAACCTGCCTAAAACAATATATATTTCCGGCTTCTTCAACGTTATGGGGTCTCCACTGCATCTTTGGCTTTGCACTCACAACTTCCCACACTATCCTTTCACATACACACTACCTGGCCACCCAAACCTTCTTCTGCAATCTGGGTGGAAGCCTTCCTGATCCCACAACTCTTGCATTCTGCATGGGCCTAAAACTTGCACCATGTGGATGACTCTAAGGTCTACTATCAGCTGGAACAATAGTTAGGCTTCCTTATCTCTTGGCTATAAAAGTAGAGCACATGGATTGTTGAGTTCAATCCTGAAAAAATTCTCTAGGGTGCTGCCATTCTGGAACATGGTGCTCTATGTTTTGCTTCTCAAAGTATTGTTTTTGACATTTGCAACTTTGCAGCTGCAACAGTTGGAGTTTTACAGTTTCTCGTGATGCCCTTAGGCCATATTTCCTATTGTCCAGTTCCAGAGTATGTAGCTATCTAATGTCAATCATTTCAACAACCAAGTTTTCTACTGCTCCAACTTTGCAGTCTTCAACTTTACTGGAGTTTCCTTTCTGGCTAAACGCAAATAATTTTAAATTATTCTGCTGGGCCCTTTACTTTTGAATCTCAGCATAAATCTGGCCAAAAGTGTCCAATGATAGCCATATCATGGCCTCAACATGGGGAATTTCTTCCCCCAGATTAATTAGTCTGCTGTTCTTAATTTTGTCTCCTTCAGTGTCTCCAGACATGGGTAAAATGTAGACAAATTTTCTTCCAGAGCACAACATATATGAACAGGATTTGAACAATCAATGGAGTTCTTCTTCACAACAGAAATATCCTAATCCTGGTCTTTACTGGAAGCATTTTATCAGCCTTCAGATCTTCTGAGCTTTGTCCACAGTCCTCCATCAAATTTTGCTCCAAGTATTCTAGGATTGCATCTTCATCTGGCATCTCCAAACTTTTCCAAACTCTTCCTGAAAAACAAAAGGTCCCAAGGCCTCTGAAAAACATGGCGAGGTATTGTCATGAGAACAACCCCACTTCTTTGGTGCCAAAGTCTATCTTAACTAACTTTCTCATTGCTGAGACAAAATACCTGACACCTACAAGTTAAAGGAGGGGGGATTTACTTAGGTTGGCTCCCAGAGAGGGTGGCATGATAAAGGTTCATCACAGAAGACTAACAGTCCATGGCAGGACAGGCAGGCAAGAAGGAAGCAGCAGCAACCATCCTTCTTACTTCTACTTTATACTCAACGCAGGCTAAAAGACTATTGATTGGTGTCATCCACATGCAGGGTTAGTCTTCCTTCTATGGTAAATTCATTCGGCCTAGAACTTAGAACTATGCTAATCTGATTTATTTAAATGCTTCTTATTGGAGTTGCCACAATCAATTAACTATCACTTCCTTCCTTCCTTCCTTTCTTTGTTTTTCCTTCTTCCTGATGGTCTTTTAAAAAAGTTACTATCACTCTATCTCACCCCTTAACTTGAGAACAGAAAATAAATCTGCTTGGCTCTGAATCATATCACTAAACTCCATCTGCTGAGTTAAGGAAAACATTAGTGAAGGAGGTGGGAGGTACATCAACATACTGTGCAACAAATCAATATACACAATGGTAACAACTGTTTCCTTCTCTGTGTATGTGCTATCTTACTCAAGATAAGTCACAGAACCTTCCTGGTAATCCTTTTCATTGGTATATATTTGATGTAATAAAATTACAATCTTCTCGGGGAATTGGTGCATTTACGTATTACACTTTAGTTATTATTGCTCTCCTCCCATCTTCTCCTTTCTCCCATCTTTTCCCCTTCCTATCTCCATAAAATCTACTTCGCTATTCCCTCTCCTCTATCTTTTATTTTGCTCTTTAAATTATTTATAGTTTGGCTTTATCATACAAGAGAAATCAAATCATTTCAAAGAACCAGTTACTAAAAGAGAAACACTGAATTTGCTGGAAGAAAAAAGGAAATAAAGCTCTAGAAGACACATAGGCATAGGCATGGGCATAGGCAAGGTTTTTCTTAACAGATCCACAGTCACTTAAAAAATAACACCAAGAATCAATGGATGGAATTATATCAAATTAAAAAACTAGTGGCACAGCACCTGCCTGGCAAGTGCAAGGTCCTACGTTCAATTCCTGGTCCTCACCCCCAAAAAAGTTTTGATTAAAAAAAAAAGCTTTGAATAATAAAGGAAATAACCAGCAGTGAGGAAACAAAGCAGAGAATGGGGAAAAAATGGTTGTCAGCAACTCCTCAGAGGACTAATATCTAGAATATATGAAGAACTCAAATTACAAGGAAAGAGCAAATTAAAAGATAGATATCTTTTGACACCTGTAGCAAATTTCACATGGAAGAAGCTCTCTAAGCAACTGTGAGACCATGGAGGTCTCTCTTCAATTTAAAAAAAAATGTCAAGGGTTCACCTAGGCAGATTAGCCCTTTCTTTGTCTCCAGAACAACTCATCTCTTCAGGCCTCTCATCTGGTTCCACTGTAGCCTGTGACTCTTCAGAGTCCTATCACCGTAGGGCCTTCATGATTGCATATCTACTGCAAGTATCTATCCACTATTTAGTGAATACTCCAATCTTGACATTAATTCACAGCAGTAAACTAGCAGTAGTCCCCCACTGTACATGAGCGATGTGTTCCAAGGTCTCCAGTAGGTGCCTAAAACTTTCCATAATTCTGAACTCCATCTCTAATATATTCTTCCCATATATACCCACCTAGGATAAAGGATAATTTATAAATTAGGCACAGTAAGTGAAGAACAGTAGTACTAAAATTGAACGATTATGATAATATACTATAATAACATTACATGACCATGGTCTCTGTCTCTCTTTCTCTCTCAAGATATCTTATTGTGCATTTGCCTTTTTACTTAAAGAAGCACTCCACAGTTCCTCTTTTATGTATTTGAATTACCACCAGCCTTACTCTGGCACTTTGAAGACGTACGACTTAGTTACTTTTTTCTCATTGCTGAGACAGAATACCTGATGCCCAAAAGCAGGGAAGGAAAGGTTTATTTCTTACAGTTCTTGGAGCTTTCAGTCCATACTCAGCTGGCTCCAAGGCAATTTGGTGTGGTGAGGCAGCCATTCATGGCCGCTGCAAACAGTAAAGCACAAAGCAGCAAGAGAGAGAAGACACTCATTCTTTCCACCCTTACACTGTATGTCAGCTCTACCCCTGGGTGGGTGAAGCACTCACATTGCCAATCCCAGCATTAGACAACAAACCAATCATGAATGCTAGACTCAGCAGTGTCCATGCCATGATTACATGAGACTTGGCATGGCCATACGAACATAACAATAACATTCCACCTTTGGTCTCCCAAAGACACACGTACATCCTTTATACAAAAGACATTTAGCCCATCTCCAAGAGTTGCCAAAGCCCTAACATTTTCAGCATTGCTGAAAAGCCCAAGTCCCAAGTCTCTGCCAAGATCTATGGCAAACTCTTAATTGCAACACCCAGTACAAATGAAAACAAATTAAACACTTTCAAAATGTAAAGGCACAAGATAAACATTACCATTCCAAAAGTTACAAACAGGGAAATACAAAGCTTTGGAACTAAAGCAAGTCCAAAATCCAGCAAGGCAAAATTAAGTCCTGGAGTTCTATGCTCAGCATCTGAAGCAATCTGGTTGCAAGCTCCAAAAGACTTGAGTGATGCTGCCCCATGGCACTTTCAGGGGTTTTAACTACCATAGCTTCTCTCTTAAGCCCATTCTACTTGGTTTTTGCAGCTTTCCTTGGATGATGCATGTCCCTGGCTTTTTTAAACTTCTGGGTTCTCCATTGCACCCTTGACTTAACACTTACATGTTTACATATTGCCCTCTGAAGTCAGAGTGGAAGCTGCCTCAGAATTTGTGAATTTTCCTTGCACCTAAAACCAGTGCTGCGAAGATGCTGCCAAGGCCCACTGCCAGCTGGAGCAGTAGCCAGACTTTTTTCTCTCTTGGCTGTAGGGGTTGGGTGCCTGGTTTGCTGAGCTCTCTGAACCTGATTGTGAGGAAAACCTTCTCTATTTTGCTGCCTTTCTGGTATCTGGTGTGGGCACTTCCATTTTGGAAACTCCTGTGGTCTCTGTTGCCACTCTGGAACATTGTGCTTTACGGCTTTCTCCTCCAAGCAAGCTCTTTTATTTTTGTCAGTTTGAGGCTGCAAAAGGTGGAGGCCTGCTGCTACCTGGGATGGCCTCAGGCCATCTTTTTTTATTTCTTTGTTCCTTCTCAGCAATTGAGATCTCAGTTCTATCTTTACAGTCCACATGTTTCTGGCCAAACTCACAATGTTTTAAATCATCCTGTTGGGCTCTTTGCTCTTGATTGGCAGCATAAATCTGGCTAAAAGCCCCCAACAATAGCCGTGCCATTACCTCAACATTCGACTGTCTTGAAACTTCCTTTGCCAGATTAATCAGTTCATTGCCCTTAATTTGAGTCCCATGCAAAGTCTCTGGGCACGAGCAAAATGCAGACAAACTTTCTGCCAAGCTGTAACACACATCATGTGGAGTCCAACAACCAGTGCAGTCCTTCTTTCCAGAAGAAACCTCCCAAGCCTGGTCTTTACCAGCAGGCTATCTGCCTTCTGGCTTTCTGAACTCTGACCAGAATCTCCCCTACAGAACAGCCTAAACTGTTACAGCTCCACTCTTTCAGGGAACATCTCTGAATCTTTCCAAACTCTTTCCACAAGCCATTCCCAAAGGTCCTTGAACCACATGGTCAGGAATAGTCACAGCAATGACCCCACTCCACTGGTACCAAATTCTGTCTTAGTTACTTTTTTCTCATTGCTGAGACAGAATACCTGATGCCCCAAAATAGGGAAGGAAAGGTTTATTTTTTCTAATTCTTGGGGGTTTCAGTCCATACTGTTGGCACCAAGGCAGCATGGCATGACAGGGCAGCCATTCATGGCTGCTGCAAACAGCAAAGTGCAAACCAGCAAGAGGGGGAAGACACGCCTTCTTCTTGCCCTTACACTGTATGTCAGGTCCACCCCTGGGCAGGTGCAGCACTCACATCGCTAATCCTAGTGCTAGGGAACAAACCAATCACGAATGCTAGACTCAGCCTTGTCCATGCCATGATTACATGAGACTTGGCGGGGCTACAGGAACATAACTACAAAAACATTATTAAATAAAATAAATGTTCCTTCCTTGAATGTATCTCTGTGATACCACCACAGTTGATCTTATCACTGAGATGGTTGCCCAGTGACTGATGGATGGATAGTAGCTTTGATGTGTACACACAGGACAAAGGATGAGTCACGCCCCAGGCAGGATGGACTGGACTATCATGAACTTTTATCATGCCACTTAGAACAGTGTAGAATTTAAAGCTTTTGAATTATTCATTTCTGGAAGTTTTCATTGAATATTTTTGGACTATGGTTAATCACAGATACCTGAAACCTAGAAGAAAAAAAAAACTATAGATAAAAGAGAACTACCATATCATATTTACCAAGAAGCCTTCCCTGACATATTTCCTATGTCCAGGGAGTACTTCCTGGGGCTTCATCTTTTATGAAGTGTTGCTTATCTATATCCTGGTTGTCCCAAACTGAACAAAGGAGAGAGGTGATAGAATGGTCCAAGTATGAGATACAAATATTTTCCTCAAAGGCTGGGAGTACCAGTAAGAACAGGGGAGCTATTGAACACATCCAGCATGCCCATCATATGATATCTCTGACTGCTTCTGTTGTTATACATTGTGTCAACTTGAGAAGTCTAGAAGCTTAATTAAGTAATTCAGCAGCTCTACATCCTGAGGTGTAGAGCACAGGCAGTTACCTGTTCATTCTGTCAATCTAAGAAGGTCAGAAGTTTAACTGACTCAGCAGGGAGCCAGGTTTCTTATTTTGTAAACACCCTCATCCTGTGCAAAGGAAGACAAGGAGATTTGTGAATGCTACAACCACCCTGGAGAGAGGGAGTGTCCTGTGTACTATATAAGGAAGGAGAAGAGGCTTGCTCTCCCCCACCTTTTACTCTGACTGCTTTTGCTCAGCTGCTGCCTTGAAATGTTGCCTCAGGGCCATGCCACCCTGCCTTGGAGCCAGCTGATTATGGACTGAACTCTCCAAAAACTGTAAGCTAAATAAACCTTTCCTTCCCTCATTTTGGGCATGAGGTATTTTGTCTCAGCAACGAGTGAAAAGTAACTAAGACAACTTCCTACCCACACTTTGTTCTAAGCTTAAAAAATGCTTCTGACCCCAGTATGTATTTGATCAACTGATATTGACCTCTTACCATGTCACAGGCCAGTACAGCATGCCCATGGTAGCTTTATATCCTTATCAAGTCCTGTAAAGATGACTACACTGCCTGCTCCAGTAAAGGATGAGAATGATTTCACCAGATCCAGGAGGTGCTGTTCTCACAGTCCTTAGCTTTTTGTCATCTCCCAGAGTTGACCTTCTCCAAAGACATCTCTCTTCCTCTACATTTTGTAATGTCTCTGGGGATCACTGCGTACCTAATCACTGTTTAACTGAGGGATAAAAAAGCACTCTGAAAACACACATTCACACTCCTTCCCTCCACTTCAGATCACTGTTGAAGGCCATTAGAGCCTCAGGACTCTGAGAGTGCTACTCTTCCACCACTGTCTTCTTCCGCTTTCCTTCCTTTTGGGAGTTCTGAAGGGCCTACTCCTCTAACATATCCCATATACTAAACTCTGCTCACGATTAACTTTTGAGGGACAAACCACTGCCAAGTCCCAGGCCTCACAAAGGATGCAAAATATCCTAGGCATGGCCAGTGGTGCACATAAAAAAAAAACTATGTTTCATCTATAAAAACAACTCCTCAATGCTCCTTTCCCCAACTAGGCATTCGTTCCAATCTGAGCTTATCAGCAGACCCAACTAAACTCTGCTAGAACACAGGCTGCCTCGGAGGGGAGAGATTTATTGGAGGTGAGACAGTGAGGGAGGAAGTGGAATTTGTTCTTCTTCTAATGTATTCTTCAAGTTCTGATGACCCATGTTGCAGAGAGGGAACCATCACTCAGAATGAAAGCAGACAGAATGGCTGTAGCCAATGAATCACACTTGTTGGGAAAAAGCTGAGATGTTATGCACTGCTCAAGGTCATCTCATCTCCTCTCATAAGTACTCAAACTCGATTCCTTTATCAAAATAGCAGGGGCTCTTCACAATTCTGTCTTCCTTCAGCACATAATATGGGAGGAATTTTAGCACAGGAAAATCCTTGCTCCTCTCATTTTCTTTGTCTTTGAAAAAAAAAAGTAGATTTGCCTGTTCAGCTTTCCTAGTACCCTCAGGTTACATCTAAATGAGGAACTTTACACTAAGTCTGCAAGAGTGACATACCAGACAGGCCACTGGTTATGGGGGATTCCCACAGAGAAAAGGAGATCAAGCTTGCAAACTTCTGCAGTAAGCAATAAATCATTCCAAGGTGTTGAAGGCGCATGAGCACAGAGATTGTACACAAGACTGAAAAACAGTTTTTAAGATGCTTTTCTCTTCCCTTGGCTATGCTACCACTTACAGAATGGCTCATGTGGGCGACAGATGCAGTGGGATTATGGTGGCAGGAATTTCAAGCAATGTCTAGTCGCTGTTATCTAAAATATATCACTCAGTCACTTTCAGGGCTAAAACTAGGACTTTCAAAGAGTAAAAAACACACTTCACTCGTCTGCCAGGCCATTGGAACAATGGTACTAGCCACAAGGGTTTGATAGCATCTCAGTCATGAAAATGCTAGAATATTGCAGGAAAGGAGTGTCACCATGAGGACAAAGTACACATTTTCAAGACGGTGGGACTTAGAAATAATCATGCTTTTCAGAGCTGGCTGTGTGGGCCGCATAAGAAATCTGTTCTGTATCATGCAAGGCAATTGCCAATTAAGACTCCAGAGGTACTCATGGAGCTAAGATTCTGGATTTTAAAACCAAGGAAGTTTTGGAGCCTGGCAAATATACTATTTTCTACAAGAAAATGAAGTTACAAGCAAGTACACTCATGCAATGTTTCATCAGGGAATAACACCTGAGAAGGCATTTGTTGGTGATTCTATCACTGTGCAAACATTACAGAGCCTACTTACACAGACTAAGAGGCATATAGTATCACTGGGACTATGAGTATGTAGTTCATCATTGCCTAAAATGTTGTCATGGGCCGCATACTTGATTTTGAGTAAAGTTCTCAGAGTCATCCTTAGACCATTAGCAGGAAAGGAGGATAGAATGAACAGGGGGAAGCCTAAGGAGTTTACCTAAATATGTCTTGTATATACCTGCCACTCTCTATAAAGCCTGATATTGTGGTAAAGAGTTTTTACTCCTTCCTGGAATGAGTTGATAGATAAACTGTGCAGAGTCTGGGATATGATGGGGTTTCTCAGATTGCAAAATACTGGTCTTTGTTTTCTGCTTGGAAGAAATGCTCCAAGATGCTGTGTATGGGTAGAGAATATGGTCCAGTGCCTTAGAAGAATCCACTTGTAGCTGGTGTGAACCATAATATGATAAGGAGGCAGTTATCATCTTATAATTTCTGCATCTATTGAAGGTTGAGGCAGAAGTGGGTTAGAAATTGAAATCCAGTAGTTGTCACTGTAGAATTAGGTTTATGTCCTAGTCTATCGGGTGATATCTAAAATCTTAGACCCAAGATGGTGCCATGCCAGCTTTTCTCAAGGACTGGGAACCTCTGTGATTCCCATGTGTCTTTATAATGAAGTCTTTGTGTTTTTCTCAGCTCCAAGGACTAGCCAACAGACTGGATTGGCCTTCACTGTATTGCATCCCAGTAGGAAAAAAAGAAAAGATACTGGGCTTTACATTGACTTCTCTAGGAGGGGTCCCCAAGTGTCACCCATGGAGAAATTGGATGCCACAATTATTTATATGAAAAACTTATGCTATGATCCCAAACCATCCCCATGTAACCAGTAGGGGCCTGAGTTTGCCAATCAGCTTCATCAGGAGACTTCCAGAGTTGAAATAATTGATTCTGGTCTTGATAGATCTGATCCCTGCAGTGCAAGAGATATAAACTACCAAAGAGATCCATGGTAGAGCTCCGTCTCCAAAGAAAAAACTGGTTGGGAGGGAGAAAGTTGTGATCTAGTGAGTGGACATGAGCAGAAAAGAGAGTGTTAATGAGGGTCATAGTGAAGACTTGCTGCATCTCACCTTTGGAGGTGTAGATCATGGACCCCAAGATTGCCACATCTAGTCCAGTTGTAGTGGAGACATACAGGCTGATTTTGTTAAAAGTTCTGACTTCTCATTTAGGTTTGAAGCTGTCTCCTTTGCTATCTTAAACTTTGGGACAGATTCCTGTTTGATTCCGCACATACACATGTTGATCATTTAAGAAATACCTGTTTAAAAACTAGTGATACATCGTTGATTATTCCCAATTTTACTCAGCTTGTCTGGGCCCTCTTCAAGCTTGAAACGCCAAGGGAAGTACAACAGATATTTTCAGGATTGTAGGTAGAGTGAATCTTGCAGTGAGATCACCCTGTATTGGGAACCAAGGCTATCACCTCTCCACCAGACATGAGTGCTGAGACCATGATGGGAATAGAGGTCACCCCAATACTCAGTTGGGAACAATCATCTCAGGACAGATAGCCAATTGCCCCCCTCAAGTGATAACACTGATAACTCTGTTATATTGCATACTGCTTCCAGTGAGACCCTTTGAATCTGACATCCATTGCTTTCCTCATTCTAGGATTATTTTCCACTTGGAACCCCAGGGGTTAGACAATAGCTCCCCAGGCTCTCATATTTCACTTGCAACTGTGGATAAGGCACTTAAACTTCTCTCAGTCCTTTCTTCTATCAAATGAAGATAACAAACACATTTGTGTCAACTTGATTGACTTTGGAACTAACTAGTGTATCAGTAAAACATGGTTCTGGGTGTCTCTGTGGGACATGGAGGCATGGCCTTGGGGGGTATAAATCAGGTCCTTCGTTCCTTCCTCTCTGGTACTGTGCCATGTTCTGTTTCCCAGCCACAATCAACTAAACAGCTTTGCTCCACCATGCCCTTCCATCATATTTTTGTGCCTTGGAGCTAGATTACCATACACTGAATCCCCCAAAACTATTAGCCAGATAACACCTTTCCTCCCTTCAATTGTAAGTGGCTGATATCATGTTCCAGTAAAAGGAAAGCTAATACAATTTTTCTCTTGGACCAGCTGTGAGAAAGGGGTCATAAAGCAGAACCTGGGACATAGAAATCCTACAAAATATTCATGCTCACTTTAATGAGATGGATGTTGTTAGTTAGGAATGAGCAGAAACTCCAGGGAAGTCCTGCAGAAGTCTGCAAGACTCACCCAGTGCACAAGGGCCCCTCCTGGGTTTTCTTACTGGGCAGAGAAAGTTCACAGCAATTCGCATTTTTAAAGTCATGTGTTGGAGACTAAAACAAGAGCTGTGTTTTGATTATTCCATGAGTTAGGTTTGGTAAACATGAATTCATGAGGATTCATTATTTTAATGAATTTTTAGGCTGGATGTCTGACTCTGGGGGTTCCAGTAGATGACATTTGGCCAGCACTACCTTGATGGTCTGCTCAGAGAGACACAAGTGGTGGTGTAGTGAGAATCTATTTATAAGATATACAAATGTCTAAGAAATTACAAGGTTGACTTACAACGGTCAGCCACAGAGTGGGATAAGGAAGTGTGCAGAGGGTGTCCACATGCTGCAGGCTGAAGGGTCCGGTCCAAGGTCTAGAGCTCACTGCAGTGCCCCGTGCAAGTCCTTATCAGGAGGTAGACGGATCTGCAACAGACAACTGAAGAATCTATGCTTGAAGGCTGAAAAGTCCCAGGCAGAAGCCAAACAATCTGCGCTACAAGCCAGGAGATGACATCCAAGCTGAAGGCGAAGATCGTAGCTCCTTTGAAGAACCAAGGATCATTCCTTTCTCGCTTCCCTTTTATTGTATTCAGGCTACCTGCCCTAGCGTGTGTCCTTTACACCCACACAATCTCTGTGCCCTCCTCGTGCTGAGGATGTTTACAAAGCGAAGGCCCTGACCTCCTCCTGAGTCACTTCATTGAACTTCTAAACTTCTCAAGTAGGCATAATGAATCAACCATAACAATCTAACAGCATTGTTATTTAGATTGGAGGCAAATTAGGTTTCCATTTACTGTCTTGCAACATCCAGATCTAACTTTGCAGTTTTCTCCATGATTCTCCTGAGAGAGTGGTTTCAAAAGCTATCTATACATTTGGAGTTAGCTTCCCTTCTATTCTTCATGACTGCCTACACACCTCGATGATTTTGTTCTGATTACAGAATCAAATGGAATCTCCTCTGACATTGTACAACTAAACAGCCAGGTAAGAACTGCAAATTATCATTTCATAGAGCATATCATCTGCTTTAATTGAAGAATGTTTTTATAGCATTGGCAAAATAGAGAGCTGTTCTTGCATTAGATTCACCTAGTCTGGTCTGTAGTCCTACCCTGAATTGATTTCTGCAATTTGTTTTGTAAATGTGAAACTCTCTACAGAGATATTAAAATAAGCTGCCCACCAATCTTCCCCCAGCTTTTTTTCTTCTGGTCTCCTAAGAGTTTGCATCACTTTTATCTTTTAGCTTCTGCCAAGGATCAAAAATAAAGTACTGTTTTGACTTTATTTTCAATCTAGTTAGGAACAAAAATAAGTCTATATCAAATATTTATTAAAATAATCAGTTATATATATAAGCCTCTTCCCAGGAAGTTTCTAGTAAGATTAAGTGAGATATGTAATTCTGCACATAAATTTTGGATATTAGGGAAATACTTAATTTAGCAAGAAATTTAGAAAGTTTGTCATATTCATTCCACTTTCTAAAATTCTCCCTGTGATATTTTCATTTATGATCAGAATGACACCAATTTTCAAATATGTTTCTATATCTCTAAAGATATTTTAGTAATATGTATATTACTGAACATAAACATGTCCACAGATTTCCACACATCTGCATATAGTGTTTTCCTAAGATATTAAATATGGGCAAGTCATGAATGGTGGTGCATGCCTGTAATTCCAGGACTCTGAGACACCTAGGCAGGATTATTAATTTGAGCCAATTCTGATTGAGTGATTTAGTTGCTTAGTGAGATCCTATGGGTGTTAGTTACTTTTCTCATTGCTGAGACAAAATACCCAGCACCCAAAGTTAAAGGAGGAAAGGTTTATTTAGCTTACAGTTTGTAGAGGTTTCAGTTCATAGTTGGCTGGCTCCAAGGCAGGGTGGCACCACAAAGGAGGACCAATTCATGGCATGCAACAAGTAGCGAAGCAAGCAAGAGAAAAGACAAGCCTCTTTCTGTCCCTAATATTGTATCCAGGGCACCAGGATTAGAGTGGTGTCAAACTAATTAGTGGACTGACTGGGTAACCACCCAGCCTTAATCTTAGCACCCTTAACCCTAGCATGGCACCATGAATCAATCACACATTCTAAATTCAGCCACCTCTGCAAAATCCCCACCTAGGATGGCATGAGACTGTAGGGGGACATCTACACTCAAGCCACAACTCTACTTTCAAATAAATAATACAAAAAGGGCGAGGAATATAGCTCAGTGTGTAGGCCCTGGGTGCAATCCCCAGTACTGAGAAGAAAAGGTATACTCATTTAAAAACTTATAACTATGAATAAATGAATACTATTTATAGTAATCTGGCTTTTATGCAAGATAGAGGTATTTCATTAAAAAGCATTTGGATACCTGCATAAATATAATCCAATGAGACAGTATCCTTTCACCGCTATCTATGATGTCCTATGGGCATCTTCTGATAAATAAATCAGCATTTTGAAAGTGACTCCTATTCAATCTTTAGAAAATATTGCATTCTTGAATTTAAATTTCAATTCTTCACTTAAAGTTTGCTTTGTGTGCATGTGTGTATATATATGTATTCCTATTATAATACATATGTGCAGTATGCAATATGCCTTAGACATGTATATTTTATTATATATGCTACAGTGTTAATATCTGTCAATATCTATATTTGCATGAGGCACATATCACATATAATGCATAATATATAATATGTAATATATAATAACTAATAAATATCATTAATCATATACATTTATATCAATACATAAATATGTCTCTCTATATAAAGTCTTTTGATCTAACTTTTATGCAGGGCTTTAAAGAAAATAGACAGTAGTGGAGGGGTACCAGAGTCATACCTGTTATTCTGTGGTCAGCTGGAATAGCTATTTTTTTCATCTGCTTGGCAGCAAGCTTGCTTCCAGCTGCCATAGACAGCAGATCTGTATAATCAAAGAAAGCAGAAAATTCTTGAAGAAAGGCAACCTTTTGTTCCATATTCAGCATTTGATAGATTACAAAAGGAAGTGCACTCGGGGCAGAGAATTACTGGAGGATCTAAGAGATCATGTTGGTAAAACGTCTGTAGCACCATTAATCAACTCCCCTCGGTGGGAGTGAATCGCGATGAGATTAAAAGGGTCATTCCCAGAGAGGTCAGGGTTTTTGAAGTACCTCACTTAATTAAAAGGTGAGTTTCCTGTTGATTCAGTATACAAAAGTTAACAAGCTAGCTAGCGTAGGGAATGAAAGTGTTTGCTCTTCCTGTGAATTGTGAAGAAAATGAGAAGCTTCTCTTTCTCGTCCTCCTCCTCTTCCTGTTCTGCTTCTATTTTTCCCGCCCTTTCTCCTCCTCCTCCTCCTACTCCTCTTTCTCCTCCTCATCCTCCTCTTTCTTCATCTTATATAGGCAAGAAAATGTGATATTTAAATTTTAGAATTCAAGTGAAATTATGTCGTTAAACCATTGAAAAAAGTTGGTTTTTTTCAAAATGTTTTTCAAGATAGTTACTGAATTGAGTTCATTTTATAATATTATTTGGAAATATACATATATATTTTTTCAATGGCTATCATCTCAATATGATTATTACAGTATGTCTAGTAAGGTTCTTACTTTGTGCTCAGCAAGAGCATTGGCATTTATATGAGGATTAAAAATAGTAAATTTTGCCATCCACATTTTTCTTTCTTTCCTTCTTTCCTTCCTTCCTTCCTTCCTTTCTTCCTCCTGTCTTCTTTCCTACTTTTTAAATCCTCTCTGCAAACACTTGGTCTGAGCAAATGCTTCCCTAAAAGACAGGTCTGCGATCATTGCCTGTGAAGAAAAAGCAAGACTATTCTTTGAATTTAGATTTTTATTCTGATTCTCTGGTAATATAACTTGGAATTCATAAGATACTTTTAATCTACTCTTTCCTCTCCAAAAGCAACAGTTCATTTCAGTTTCGGTACTTGAAACAGGTGCCAGTATTTCATGGTCTAAAATATTTTAGCAATTTAAAAAAGTAACTCTCCAGAAAAACACAATTCATGCATTTTGGCAAGCATACTGAATACACTTTAATATATTCCATGTTGACATTCAGTTCACCTTTTGGGAACACAGCATATCTTCAATGCTGTTGATTCCATTCTACTCTTTTGCCTGAGTAAAGATAGCATCAACACATTAACTCATACCTTTGTGATCAAGTTTCTTCTTGGAGCAGTCAAAAGACACTGTGGCCAATTTCTACCTAGTATCTCCTCAGCAGAACATAGTGTTTACATTTTGGAAGTCATTCTCACAAGAGCAGACAAGAACTTAGCTTTGATTTTTGCTTCTAGCTTAATTTCAGTGTTGATTGAACAACATCGTTGTCTTCTCCTTTTATTTTGCAATTTTAAAAAGAAACAAAAAAAGGGTAAAAACAATACAGAATTTTTGAAAAATAGGAA